>BRYE01000005.1:14277811-14282811 GCA_030159115.1 Actinidia arguta var. hypoleuca | reverse complement strand
TCTTACTCTAGTGTAAACCCTTTATATTATTTATATATTGATGTATTTATGAATGTTCAATAAACCTTTCTCTCAAATTTTAAAAACTTTCGTCACGTTTTATTTTTACACATAGTAGAATATGATGAGGAAAAAATTCTCACCTACTTAAATTGGTTCCAGAGGAAATTATTCAGCCCGATGTAAATATGTCATCGCATTGTCAAACCGAGTTAACCATGTCGCCATATCATCCATAAGATGGCTATATTGCACAAATTTAAAATGATAATGTTGCTCACGGTCATCACTTAGCATCCAAAGTCTTCAATACCCGATGCTCAATTGTTCGTGTCGCCTATCTCTCCAGTTCGAGGTGAACACGATCTCTAATTGGTCCATGTCCACTCGTCTCCTATAGTTACGACACAAGCTCCACATGGCAATCTCCATCCATTACGCCGTCATCTCTAGCGACGACTTTCTTATGCAGTTGTCCGATGATTACGTCACGATCTCTTTACACGTTTGTGAAATCTCTATCTATTAAAGGCCGCTCACCATTCTCTAAAAGGAGGTAACTGCAATCTTACTTGAGCTATTGCTAAACAATTTTTTTGCTGTGCTTTGTCAAGATATCTCTTGATCTCATCGCCATGCCCAAGAAGTTTTGAGCGGTCTCACCCTGCACAGGTAATCGAGGTAGCTATCTTGAGCAATTCTGATTGTTGATTGTTCATTCCAAATTTTTACCTCAACATAATATATATATATTCTTTTTTTGTGGGTGGATGGGTGGGTGGGTGGGTAGACTAATGTCAATTTGGGGTTAGTTTTTTTAATTGTTTTAATTTTTGAATTTTTCGTCTTTCCTTAGAAGAGGAGTCCAATGATATAAAAAAATTCATCTCATTTGAAAAAATTTCATTTAAGTATTTTCGTATTTAGTAGATTTTTTCCCTTGTTTATCTAAATAAAGATATTGAAGAAAAACAATACCAAAAAAAATGACATACGGCTTTAGTTACACTGGAAAATGATGCCCACCAAACTTTCAAAGTCGGACAAAGAAAAAGTCTAACTCAAAATAAGGCCATATTATCATGTGCCATTCTTTTTCTTCAATTTTAACAAGGGGCACTTTGAGGTCGGTTTACTAAACGAACCCAATCCCGTTGCATATATCAGATCTCAACTCAGTCTTACACCTGTCTTAATTTCAAAAATACCCTCCACAACCTCACGCGCCTATTACACCACCCAAATTCACTTTCCTCCACCATATCAAATCCAAATTCAAAACATTCTCCGCTCGCCTACTCTGCAAAATCCTAACTCTTCGGTCAACGATCATGGCAAAAGAAAAGTATGTTGGTAAAAATTTATTCGGCGCATATAGAATTTTAAAGAATAATATCATTGATAAATAGTAAATTAAAATTACAAGTTTCAATTGATTGAGCAACTTGTTTAGTCGGTTGAACAATTACAGAATTGTAAAAATACTTAAAAAAAATTATAATTAAATAGATATAAATACAAATAGAACTGAGTTCTGCAATCGTAGTTTCCTTAAAAAAGATTCACCGATACCGATGATATTGTAAGGTGTGGTCGGCGTCTTCTTCCCGTGACAAAACGGATGAACCACTAACGTATGATATTTTCTATTTGTACTCTCTCTGTTGTTTGCATCTTGTTGCATTATCGATTCCGTCAATTTCATTCATGTGGGGAATTGTAGGAAAGTGGGTTTGTTAAACATAGTTTTAGTAAACTTTGAGGCTAATTTAAAGTAGGACCCACACATTATTTTAGGTGGGTCCAAGAGATAAGAATGTTTATTTCTATGTGGGGATTAAGATTGTGTATTTGGTTGAACAAAACCATTTATATGTGAATGAAAAATTGACTCCAAAGTAGAAAATTTAATTATGTTCTATGTAATTTTAGTCCCACGTTGAAAAAGTAAAAGAAAAACTTGTGGCATATAAAGAGATGCCTTGTACCTTGGGTTGGGCACAAAGGGGTACCCATGTTTTGAAAAGAAGGGAGTTATGGATGAGATTGGGCCCAAACTATGGACTATGTGGGCTATGCCCAAAAACCACCACACATGCGCGCGCCGCCTGCCCATTCTGGGCCGTGGGCGCGGGTGCGAGTAGGGTTGGGCTTTCTTGCCTAAGCTTATATTTTACTGAAAATTTATTTAATTTTTTTTTAATGTTTCAGTAATTATGTTTTAAACCCGAACAGTTGCGTCTGTTCGCGTTTTAGTCCCTGAACAGTTGTATCTGTTCGATTTATCCCTTCGCATGAACAGAGGCATTTCCCTTTTGAACAGTCGCAACCCATAGCCTTTTGGTATGGTTACTTCTCTTTCGAATAGTCACCAAATTGCCTATATAAGCAGTTCTTTCCCTCAGTTTCAAGCACTTGAATTTTTCTGTACTTTCTCGCTCCTTCTACTCTGCATTTCGTTTAACCTCGAAGCATCTATGCGAGGGTGAAATCTGTCTTAAGGAAATTGTGTTGAACACAAACCTTGATCTTCCTGAATTTTATTTTGAATTGCTGTAAGTTTTACATACTGTTATTTCAGTATATTTTATATAATTAGTTTCTGTTCATTATTATTATTCTGTTTAATTTAGTATACACACAAGATTATTTTATAATAGGAAAGTAAAATCTCCTGTGATGTTGAGAAATCAATTACAAGGTTTTATCAGCATATTTAGAGTGGTTAACATTATCAACAATAGCCAATCCTCAAAAATAAATTCTAAATCTATCTGTTCGAAAAAGAGAAAATTACTTCGAAGAAATTATAACGAAACTTCAACAAATCATAGCCTTATTACAACTATTTCTGTTGTGATTGCCAATCTTTTCAAACACACCACATTTAATTTTCCTAATTTTCTCACTTCTTGATGAAATTCTCTCTTATCTTGGGCCTGCCCGACGGTCTCTTTGACATTAGAGGCAAAATACTATCAGCAGGATAATGGATATTGCCTTTGAATGTGTCTTAACAAAAGACTCCACATGATAATAGCGATCAATGTGACTAACTCCCTTGATAAGATCAATCCAACCGTCATATAACAATAATATTGTTTTTTATATATGCACAAAAAGAAAGTAACAAATCAGACTCTTTATCCTAATCAGTTTTTCATTGAAACCCACTATGGCTTAAAACTTGACCACTACTACTATCACTATTAACATCCTTGTTATTAGAACAATTATCTGAAATCCCATTGCTATTACTACGATTAATCACATAAACATCAACCCGATGACTGTCAGTCCTAACGACTACAACACACATTACTTCCAAATCATCATTACTTTTGATGTGGGTAAAATAGTCACTTATTTACAATGAGTCGGGCACGTTGCCGCAACACCAATCTAGTTCTGATCGCCCATAGTATTATCGCCAAGAGATCATTTCGCTGATATAAATACAAGAATTTCTCCATATCGCCTTGAGGCGAGATCATTTACGTTGCCAGACAAGAGACCCTCTCCATAAGGGTTCTATCTCCATAAGGACTCCGCCTACTCAAGAGTCCTTCTTGGTCACTCCACCTGATCAGAATCCGTCTTCATGAGAATTCCGCCTAAACCGGAAGACAGTATCCATCACAATCCCTACAATTGCAAGTTGCTCTTCGTATGACAATCGCTTATTATCTCTCTTATATTTCAGAGATATAATTCCAAACATGGCTATCCGAAAATCTCTTTTGATTATCCTCCCACAGATCTCCAACTTTCGCCTATATAAAGGTCACTCCAAAGTACGCTTAACACAGGCACCATAGACACTTTTTTTTTGTGCTCGCCCATACAACCTTTTATTGTCTCATGGTCGCCTTTCACACGCCAGAGGGGTTTTGAGCGGCCTCACCTCAGCCGATTACGTTTGTTATATCCTGTGCAAGTTGCCCATCTTGTTGCCAAGGTCCAGTGCCGAGGCGAAGGAGCAATCTTGACTATTGGATTGCTCTCCTAGATTTTTACCACAACAACTTTCAAACAAAAAATAAGGCTGCCCAAGCAAAGAATATGACAGTATCAGTGAATCTGGTTTCAACGCATTCAACCTACAACACAATTTGTACACCAACTGTTCTTATGTGGACTTATCCGAGAACGCGATACCAATAATAAATTGATGATACTTGCATAACATGATAACAACATTCTCCATAGCTCCAACAAATAAAGAAAAAACCAATGTTATTAATATAAAATTTCTAACACTTATACATTACTATCGAATGCAAACATATATTATCAGACAACTTATTCAATGAAAAGGATCAACAATTGACAAATTTAAAATCAAATCAAAAACACAATACCAACTATATAGGACAACATATCGCTATCTACCAAATTCAAATTCAACAGTAAACAATTTTATTTATAAAAAAAAAAGTCACATATGAACATATCAACAATAAATAACTAAAATTAACCTAACTCCGTACACAATCACATTACATATAAGCAATAAATCATATAAAAAAATACGAACTTTGTACAATATAATATAGAACTCTATAGAATAACAAAAAACTCGTGAACGAGAAACAAAATTAATGCTAATAAAATCACAAAGTGATCACCATTACAGTCGATTTATGTATTAGATCCACAATAACAAAGAAAAAAAATCGCAAGCAAACAATAAAACTAAAAACTAATTAAGGAAACAAAAACGCATAACGAAATCTCACCTTCATAACCTCGAGCTAACGAAGAGTCTCAAATCCAAAGCACACAATATCAAATCGAATAAGAAAAAAAAAACACAACGATTTGTCGTAATGTAAAATGCGGAAGAGAATTATGTAAAATTAGTAAATAAAACCAAACAGCCTAATACACTTAATTAAGGGCACAAAGGTAAAATAACACTAGAACAGGACCTAAACAGAAGTCAAAATATGACAAAAGACTAACCCAAGAATATGTCTAATGCTTAACAACGGACTGCA
>BRYE01000005.1:14178536-14180211 GCA_030159115.1 Actinidia arguta var. hypoleuca | reverse complement strand
TGTGAAATGTTGGATTTAGACGTGTACAAGTTGCATGTCCTTAATCACTCAATTGAAGAGAATAATGACCGGATTAGTAAAGGAAGAAGAGTTAATGCATGAATAAGTAAGGGTAAATGTATTTATTGCATTAATATTTGTTTATATATATATATATATATACACCCACCCACACGAAGAGAAGAAAAGAAAGAACGTTTGAAGGAAAAAATAAATGAATAAAAATCTAATTGGTCTAAAACATTAATTTTGTTCCCTGACAGTTCCAGAAGAACTATCTTCTCTAAATATTTGTGTCAAAGGCTTTCTTTATTTTCTTGCGAAACACTTTAATATTTTTTTAATTTTATAATATGTTATCAGCAAGAAGTTTTTACCAACTGAGAGGAAAATAATTTCCTAAACGATTAAGGTAAATATTTTACAGATCATAAATAATTTATGTGCATATAATGCTTATATATATATATATATATGTATATTTGAAACTTTTATGTATTCTGATGTTTTGTGGGACTTCTATCCTATTTGGTTTTTGCTGTTTAACAGTGTTCTTTTTATTGGAAGAGATATTATTTTCAGCTTTTTTTGGACTCCGCTTGTCTATAAAAGTTTAGGACTATTTTTGAAATTGTAAAAATCTTGTTATTTTCAGGGTATTTGTTTCCTTTTCTATAGTAAGTAAGGTTGGAGCTTGGCTTTTAACTATCCTATTAAGTTGTTGTTTTTTTAAATATTCATTTTGACTTATATTCACAGTATCCGTGATTAATGCTTAGTTCTTTTGTAACCAATGTCGAATGTTACCTTTTTGACGAGCCATTGAGGAAGTTGTCTATCCGAAGGGTGATTCTGATGCTGTTGCAATTAGTAAGCGAGATTTTGATTTATTACAGCGAGATGCATTTGTCAATGATACAATCATCGACTTTTCCATCAAATAGAGGATGGTTTGTGTATTTGCAAGTGTAGAGTTGTTGATAAGCATTTTCTTCTATTTTTGCCTAAAGGAAAAGCAACTAGTGATTGGTTGCTATGGCAATTCTATTCTTTAGGTTAGAATTCTGAAAGATCGAATTGGGTTACTATCCATTTCCTCCCTAGCAGGGGGCTTGGACATTCGATTTCTCCCTTTTGAGTGGCAGGTGATACCGCTTGAGCGAAAGAGCTGGTGGTGATGGATTTTCCTTCTTCATTTAGCCATGTGAATAGGCTCCCCTCTCTTTTTCTTTATTTTAAACTTCGAGAATTTGTTCGTTGCTTTGCTGGGCATTTCAATTGATTTCAGATACATGAAGTACGAAATGCAACCTGAGGAGAGGCATACGTTCCACTTTTTTGAACAGTTTTAAAGATGTCACCCTGGTGAAGTCGCTAAATCTCAAGGCAAGTTCTTGCTTCACATATCTCATTGTCATTCGAGCGTGGTCCTCTTTGTATGCACATTATTTTTCAGAACAAGGCATGGAGAAGGCACTTAAAGTCCCATGCATATTGCATATGGATTCTATGAAGGGGACTAGTTCTGGTCTCACAGATTTTTTTCAGAGGTATTATGGTGGTTTTCGAATTCATGATTTGGCTTGTTTTTATACAATTATATATGTTATATATATTAAAGTTGTATCAAGCATAATGTTTGTTTGCTTTGCTACTTTGCCTCCCCAACGACCAT
>BRYE01000005.1:14161036-14166036 GCA_030159115.1 Actinidia arguta var. hypoleuca | reverse complement strand
GAACGAGAGACAACTTGTTGTTTTTTGCTCTTCCAAGAAATAAGAGAATCACCCAAGAATACACAAAAGCCTGTAATAGACTTGCGGTCAGATGAATCACCGGCCCAATCAGCATCTGAATAGGCAGAAAGCTCCAAGGAAGACGTCGAAGGGAACAAAAGACTCTGGCAAATAGTCCCACGAAGATACCGCAAAATGCGAACAACGGCAGCCCAATGAACTGTGGTAGGAGCAGTAACAAACTGACTAACAATATGGACCGCATGTGCAATATCAGGACGAGTGATAGTGAGATAGACAAGGCTCCCAACTATAGTCCGATACAAGGTAGGGTCAGGTAAGGGAGTGCCGTCAGTAGGAGCATAACGAGCATTTAGCTCAAGAGGAGTATCAACTGTCTTGGTGTCCGAGAGACGAGCTCGCTGAAGAATATCTGCAGTGTATTTGGATTGGGACAATAAATAACCCTTAGGCGAGAAGGCAACTTCGATGCCCAAGAAATAGCGAAGAGACCCCAAGTCCTTCATATCAAACTGACGGGCCAACTCAATCTTCAAAGCAGCAATCCCATCAATATCATCACCGGTAATAATCATGTCATCCACATACAAAGAAAGGATAATACGGCCTGTAGAAGTGGACTTTACAAATAAAGCCGAATAATGATGGCTAGGAGAGAAGCCAAGAGATGTGACCACCAAAGAGAATTTCTCAAACCAAGCTCTAGGAGCCTGTTTGAGACCATACAATGCCTTTTTGAGTCGGCAAACCTGTCCAGAAGAGTGAGCAACACCTGGAGGAGGAATCATATACACTTCTTCTTTGAGATCGCCATTCAAGAAGGCATTTTTAACATCCAATTGAGAAATATGCCAATGACGAACAGAAGCCACTGCAATGAGTGCACGAATAGTAGTCATCTTTGCAACAGGAGCAAAGGTCTCCTCATAATCCACGCCATATTGTTGAGCAAATCCTTTAGCAACCAAGCGGGCCTTATAACGCTCGACCGAACCATCAGAGTTGGTCTTAATTTTATAGACCCAACGAGAACCAATAGCCTTTTTACCAGGCGGAAGCATTACCAAATCCCAAGTACCAGTGCGATGCAAAGCAGATAGTTCCGCATCCATAGCTTGCTGCCAAAGAGGGTCACGAGCAGCTTCTGTATATGACTGAGGCTCACAAAGATTGTGAATAGAAGACAGGAAAGAGGTAAAGGAACTGGAATAACAAGAGTAGTCAAAATCAGGCAATTGAGTGGACTTACGAATACGCTTGGCAGAAGGCGGTGCCGAATCCACAACTTCAGGAGCTTCTTGGGTGGCCGCAGAAGGGGGAGCATCAGTAGGTGTGTTAGACCTACGAGAGTAATGTATAGGAAAAGGCTGCAAAAGAGATGGGTTAGGAGAAGAAACAGTAGAGTCTAGAACATCATCGGCATCATCAGAAAAAGGATCAATATGAATCAGATCAGCCTTAGTTACAGTATGAGATGGAAAAGGAATAGAGAAGAAAGAAATATGCTCCATAAATACAACATGACGAGAGACATAAAATTTGTTAGAGACGGGATCAAAACAACGATAACCCTTTCTTCCCTCACCATAACCAAGAAAAACACATGCAGCAGATCGAGCAGACAACTTATTGCGCTCAGCTTCAGGACGAAGAACAAAACATGTGCTACCAAAGACTTTCAAGGATGAATAATCAGGAGCACTACCAAACAACCTTTCATAAGGAGAGATTCCAGCAGTAAGAGCTGTCGGAATCCGATTGATCAAATGTATAGCTGTAAGAACAGCCTCCCCCCAAAAAATACTAGGAACACTAGCAGATAGCAAAAGGGAACGGGCTGTCTCTACAATGTGTCTATGTTTTCTTTCAGCAACCCCATTTTGAGCTGGAGTATCAGTACAAGAAGATTGGTGCACTGTACCATCAGATAAGAGTAATCTTTCAAATACATTGGAAGTATATTCCCCGCCCAAATCAGCCCTAAAGCATTTTATAACTGCATCATGCTGAGTACGAACAAGTGCCCTAAAAGCCATGTAAATGTCAAAAAATTCAGAACGATGCTTCATGAAATAAACCCAACAATATCGAGTGTAATCATCAATGAAAGATACATAATATCTGGACCCTCCTTTAGTGACAACAGGGGCAGGTCCCCACACATCAGAATGAATTAACTGAAAAGGTGCAGTAGAAAAAGATATACTGGGATTAAAAGGTAAAGCGGTAAATTTTGCAAGTTTACAACCACTGCAATCGGAAATATCATGAGTATGCAAATTTCCCAAACAACCCTTAGAAGCTAAAAATTTTAAACGAGGGGCCGAAATATGACCAAGTCTAGAATGCCACAAGTAAAAACTAGAAGAATCTTTAGTAAGACAAAAAGAGGACAAATCAGGAGTGGAAGCAGCAACAACGGGCACTTTCAGCTCATCCAAGACATATAATCCCCCCTTCCTATGGCCTGTCCCAATCAGCTTCTTGGATTGTGGATCCTGCACATAACAAGAGGTGGAAGAAAAATGAACAGAAAATCCAGAATCACACAACTGACCAACTGAAGCAAGATTCATTTTAAGAGATGGAATACAATAAACATCAGAAAGAGACAATGTAGGCGTGCAAACAGAACCAATAAAAGACAAAGGCATAGGAGATCCATCAGCTGTAACAACAGAAACAGGAGAAGAAGATTTGGTAGAACTAAACACAGAAGAATCTGGTGACATATGGTTAGAGGCACCAGAATCTAAAATCCACAGGGATGCAGTTATACCTGAGGGACCCGATGAGGACAGACCTGTAGAAGAGGTAGTAGACATGGCATATGGTGGTTGGTGTGACTGAGCCTGAGTAGAGAGGAACTTCTGAAACTGATCTGCAAAAGCAACCATATTGGGATTTAGCGGCAATGAAACCTCTGGAACAAGAGCTGCAGTATTCGAGTGTTGTGGAGGCTTATGGTTGCGTTGCTGCTGAGATGAGACAGGGGACTGATTCAACAACTTAGGGCACTGAGCTTTCCAATGACCTTTTTGCTTGCAAAAGTTGCACTCATCACTGTTTGTACGCTTCTGGAAAGAACGATTCTGATTCTGATTCTGATTGCTAGAATATGATCTCGAAGGGACAGCCAAAACAGAATGATTAGGAACAGCAAGAATTCCCTTGCCAGCCAAGGTCTTGAGACGAGTTTCTTCAGCCAACAACTCACTAACCACATCATCAACAGACGGATGTGGGTTTCGATGCAGGATATTACCACGAATACCCTCAAAGTCAGATCGAAGAGCCATCAAAAATTGAACAAGCCGTTGCTCTTCTCGATGAAGAATATAATCAGAATTACTCTGCAGAGATAGAGGCTCTGTGAGAGCAAGCTGGTCCCATAGACCAGTAAGAGTCGTGTAAAACTCTTGCACAGTCATATCCTGTTGCTGCACTGCACGAATATCAGATTCCAATTGATACCTCTGGGCAAAATTGGAGTGCGTGTATAACTTAGCCAAGTGATCCCAAACCTGCTTGGCTGTGTCATACTTGGCCAACTGCGTACCAATAGAGTGCTCAACAGAGTTATTTATCCAAGTAATGATTTTTGAATTGTCGGCCTCCCAAGTATCCAACAGATCTGCATAATCCTTAACCTTGTCATCTGCTGGCTTGATCGAAACCCCGCTGACATAGCGCCATAACTTCTTGCCCTTCAAAAAATTCTTCATAATGTAACACCAATAGGAATAGTTCTTGCCATTCAATCGAACACTGATCGATTGCAGAGAGTCATCTCTTTCACCAGCCATTGCAAACAGATCCGATTATTGAACCAATAGACTAAAACGAAATCGAAAACGAATCAACTAGGTCAGATCTGAACTGACTACGAACCAACAATTGCGAATCAAACTCAAAAAAAAAAAAAAATCGGGGTTCCACCCCGAACCCCGGGCAGGGGCGCGCTGCCCCCTGCAACCCCCAGCCAACTCACCGGGGAGTTGGATCCCCGAATAGCGTAGATTGGATTAACAGTATTTTCATTAACAATGCTCTGATACCATGATAGAATTTGCAAGGGAGAGATAGAGAAGAAAAGAGACGGCTAGGGTTTTGTATTAACAAAAGCTTATTAGAATATTACAAAAGTAAGCCTTATATAGGCAAAGAATAAAAGCTAACCTAAAATAACATAAAAATAATAAAAGACATAAATAATAATAATATTATTTCCTAACACCACAATATCAATTTCACGAATAGAATCAAAATGCAGAGAATGAACATAGGGCAAATGGTGACCCTCAAACCAACAACATTTGTTCACCTTCCATAGGGAGTTGTTCACCATGGGTGGGGTGCCTCGGGTGCTTGATAGGATGGCGTCTTGGTGATTCATTCGATGATGGTGGTCGTTGATTCATACTTACCCTTTAGTATGTAAGGGTATTATGATATTTTTTGTCTTTTTTGTTAGTCATTTTTAAAGACAAACTCTAACAGGAGGGTCAGTGAAATTTCTCAAATGTGAGGGGAACCTGTCGTAGTCAGATACCTCAGGAGAGGTAAGTGTAATTTGCCCAAATAATAAAGTAAAGAAACAATATTTTTTTCTTTGAATATCCTATCATTTTCTTTTCCCTTTGTGAATCCCTTGACAAATTTATGATCCAAACACTACCTGTTGGCCAGCCAATTTTCACTTGCTAAGCAATCAGGACAGACCCGATTTTAATCTTGATGAGGCGAATAGCGAGTATACATACAAACATAAAAATTATAATACTCATGTGATGTGATGTTGGGTGCCAAACTTAAATAATTTTGCAATATTATTGTTAATACTGCTATATAACTAGGGTTGGCGATCGCCCCCAGCCGCCCCCCCTCAGTTCCATCAACATCAAAAGCATATCAATACTTGTATACAATCAATCACCAGCAAAAGAAAGTAAAAAACAAAACTCAAACACAAGAACTCT
>BRYE01000005.1:14148536-14151036 GCA_030159115.1 Actinidia arguta var. hypoleuca | reverse complement strand
AAACTTTAGTAAATCGACACGTAACTGTTGGAGAGATGGCCATAAAGATTAACTTTCTTAAGCTGAAAGCATAATTATCAAAATTGAATCGGACATTGAATCAGTCAAAGTACCGGTTCAACGATTCACTGGTTCAATCATGGTTTAACCGGTCTTATAATTAATAAATAATAAAATATATTTAATTAAAAATTAAATTTTTAATAACTCAATATTTTCAGTTTCATACTTTTAAAATTATTAGCATGTATGAAGCAACTTTACAAATAATATTGAAATATATATATTTTTTATAAATTATAAATGAGCTAAAATGCAATACTTTATGGCCATGACAGAGGAATTTTATTAGAATTAAATTGAATTATAAGGTTTAAATTGTTAAAATCAAAACTATAAAATAAAAAAAGAAACTTTTCCCAAACTACGGGATGAATGATAAAAGAAACTATTCACAAAAAGGAATAGCCATGACTACGCTCCTGCAACTATTCGCCCTAATCTCTGTCTTCATCACCATAATCGTTGCCACTTATTTTTCATCGCCGTCACAAACACGTTGTGAAGATCACCATCGCATTGGCTCTTTAATACTTATCGAACTTGGCTTCAGGGAACTCGCGACGGTAGCCACCACCGTTGAGAGAATCCCTACCACCGTGTTCGCATCGCCAGACTATTCGATTCTCACCTGTTCATCGTGCTCTGTACCTCTCCTCCTCTGAGAACACACAGTCCTTGGGTTCCACACCCTCCACCACCTCCACTTGTTAGACTTTGGCACCAAAATCGAACCCTAGCCGCCGGCCGATGCATCAATATATCACCTTCGCTAACCACAATGAGGATGAAAACGTCTTCACGTTTGAAAACTTTTTCAAAAAAAAGTTCAGAATTCATTTTCATTAAAATGAAATACCGCTCAATTTTTACGGTTCAACGGTTTGATAAAATATCACCCGATTTTTTCGGTTCAATGTGATTTGCTTGTATTTTCGGTAAAATATATTTACCGAAATAGTTAAGTGTTCGGTTCCTGGTTGAACCGTTCGGTCTGATTTGATTCTGATAACTATGGCTTAAAGACGATGAAAGAAATTAAAAGGGTTAATTACATGGAAACCCTCTCAACTATTGTCAAGGATAAGATCATGTTGGGTCTAATTAAAAAAAATTCAAATTTTCAATTTTTAGCTAAAATATAAAAAGTGAGATATAAAAATTAATTTTCTTTGTAATGGTATAGTAAAAAATCACTCATGATTACTGGGTTTACTAGAAAAATTAAGGCCAAGTGAATCCTGAAAAATCAAGCTAAAAAATTATCCACCTAACCCAAAAACCTAGGCCAAACGGGTAATAAAAACTTAACCTTTTTAATCAAAATATAACTAAAAGATATAGGCCAACTGGGGCATTCACCACCCATTCAATTAGCTAATCTTTAGATTTGTTAACGAAAAGTGATTACATTGCTTAGATATTATGAGAAAATGACAAGGATTTTACAACAGTTTTTTAATAAGTTGATTTTAAATGTTTTGAATTTTTTTTATTAAGATTTATAAGAGGCCACATATCTTAAAGATTTGCTTTTGAAGCTCTCTCAACGATCCTCATCAAAATGTTCTTTTTCGTTATTGTATTATAAAATTTGAACTTGAAAGTTTATATAAGAAAATGAAGTAATAAAACAAAGGATATATTAATATCATATTTCAGGAGTTTGAAAAATCGAACAAATAGATGAAATTTTAAATTTTCCGTATGGTAAGCATCCGTGGAAGACAATAGATGCTCACATCTTCAGTTGCTTAACAGTAACCCTAACCCCTAGGTGGCCAAACAACCCACGATTCGGATTATTCTCTGTTTGGTTATTCGCTTTGATTGGATTATATGCATGTTTTACAGAGTTTATAAGTAGTAATTTCTATTTTTTTTTGTTTTGAAAGTTGTGTCAGAGTGCTTGACACAACTTTTATTTCTGCTTACGAGGCAAAAACAATCTATAAATCTGAAGGAAAAAAAAACTAATTCTTAGAAGTTTCATTTTAAAGTTTTTTAACTTTTACTTTTAAATAAGTAATTGTAACATAAATTCAATTATATCAAGCATCCTCTATTAAGCAAATTAACATTTCTAACGACTGCCTTCTTACATCGATTGGAACAAATTGAAGGTTTGCAGAGATTGCATAAAGCTCTTTAGAGCATCTCTAATAGTCTCTTAGTATTTGACTCCCTAATTTGTCTAATTTCTAATTTAGGGATTCATTTTTTTTAGTCACTCCAATAATATCTCTAATTTATATATGAATAGTTAAAATATTTTTTTAAAAAAAAATATTTTGAAATGACACAAAAATATACGAAAAACAAGGTAGGAGGTGAATAGTGTCTCTCAAATAGAGAGGGACACTATTGTACAAACTAAAAAGGGGCTTAAATCGAGAATTTATTAGAGTGGATATTTTGGATTTTCCCTCCTTAAACTCTC
>BRYE01000005.1:14121036-14131036 GCA_030159115.1 Actinidia arguta var. hypoleuca | reverse complement strand
ATTTCACTCTTTAAACAAAACAAGGAAACAAAGTAACTTTAAACGGTTTACACAAAACGAGGAAACTTTCATTATGGGAGATTAATATGGAAAAATTCAATGTTCGAGTGGTTGGTGACCGGCTGAAAAGTAGACAGTCTATGTTATTCGTCGGTAATCGCTGACAATACTGTCAATGGTGTAGAAAGAAAATGTGATAATGGTGTAAAAAGTAATAGGGAGTGTTAGAAAAAAAGTTTAGAGAGATATACAAAGTAACAGAGATATTTTTGTCCATTTTAGCTAAATAAAATTTTGGTTTAAAAGTTTTTTTAGATAGACTAATTGAGTTAAAAAAGTGCTCCCATTGAGCTATGGCCAAAAGAAAAAAAAAAAAAAAAAACAGCCGATGCATATGTTTTGATGCATATATGATAGGGGCTTCCATTTTTTTTTATACAAGCAACCTCCACTCTATGTTTAACCCAGGGGAGGAGAATGGAGTGCCAAGGTTTAAGCCTTGGCTAGGAAGGTAGAGCATTAGGTGCCTTTAGGGGCGGAAGGACCTCAATGAAAAAAAAATTATACTATAAGTCCAAAAAAAATTATACTATCATTTCAATAACAAAAATACACTACTTTGATTCTATTAAAAAAAAAAATTATACTATTATTCCATAATTATATATAATTTTATAATTTTGATCCTACTGAACTAATTTACTGGCTCTGCTCATGGGTGCCTTATCACTCTGATTACCACTCGCACCTTATTTAATAGAATTGTGCTAACTACTGTTTAACGAGCACAAGTGACAAAAAATATAAATTTTCTATACATTTAATTTTCACATCTTTCACTATATCTTCACATATTTTTATAATAGATTTTTTACAAATTTGAATATACTTTTTGATCTCTAAACACTGCCCGTTGTTAACATTTTCTTTCATAATAATATCCTTGTACCACCTTCTTTGTACTTGTTATACTTGTATCCTCTCCATTATATTTAGAACATTACCAACAGCCTCTTCAAACAATGCATTTAGACAAATTAGGAACTTAAAATACAAAAATACTTTTTAAAAAAAAAAAAAAAAAGAGAGATGTGGAGATGATGGCCACTGTTTGCGTATTATTTTTTTTTTGGAATTTTTAAATTGCTTTAGTTTTTGATTTTTTTTGTCTTCAGTAAAAAAAATTCATTAATTATCAAGATTTATATTATTTTGTTTTCTCTTGATGAAAATTTCGAAAATACAAAAAATTCCATCCAATTTGAAAAAAAAATCATAAAAACGAAAAAAATCACTTTTAAATAAGATTTTTTTATATAAAAATAATTTTTTTTGTGAACATTTTTAAAAATTCGATAATTTTTTTTAATATTTTTGGACTCCTCTTTTTAAGAAAAAAAAAAGTATAAAATTTTGATCAAACAATAAAAAAAGTTTATTAAAATGAAAAAACTCAAAAATTAAAATATTTGAAGAAAATTCAAAAAATTTATCCAAACATGACCGAAGAGAGAGATGATATCCTATTTAGAGTTTTTCTATATAAACTGTTAGAGGAACGGATCAGGGGTCACTGCGGTAAGTCGGCTCTTCAAACAATGCATTTAGACAAATTAGGAACTTAAAATACAAAAATATTTTGTTTTTTTAAAAAAGAGAGATCTGGAGATGATGGGCACTGTTTGTGGATTGATTTTTTTTTGGAATATTTTAAATTGCTTTAGTTTTTGAATTTTTTTTGTCTTCAATAAAAAAAAATCACTAATTATCAAGATTTATATTATTTTGTTTTCTCTTGATGAAAAGTTCTAAAATACAAAAAAATTCATTCAATTTGAAAAAAAAAATCATAAAAACAAAAAAAATCACTTTTAAATATGATTTTTTTTATATAAAATAATTTTTTTGTGAACTTTTTCCAAAATTCAATAATTTTTTAAAATATTTTTGGACTTCTCTTTTTAAGAAAAATCAAAAAAGTATAAAACTTTAATCAAATAATAATAAAAAATTATTAAAAATGAAAAAAATCAAAAATCAATATATTTGAAGAAAATTCAAAAAATTTACCCAAACATGACCGAAGAGAGAGATGATATCCTAAAAAAAACAAAGCTGAACAAAATAGGATTTGAATAAAATAGGAAGCAAAATCAGAGACATTGCCGGAATGCTCTAAATGGCCTTATCCTTTTGCAGTCCGTTCTGCGATTCAATGCACAAGAAAAGGACTACTCGAATCTCTTAACTAATTTTGTAAGTTGTTCTTCTACAACTTACAAAATTAATTTATTTCACACAAAATAGGGTGTGGTCATTAAAAAAAATAACCCACGGGCCTAAAACTATCATTTTTTTTTTGGTAAAATTACAAAAATAATTCCAAATTTTGACCTGAATAACAAATTCAACTCTGACTTTTTAATTTGAATAAATTAAACCTTAAACTTTTATAACTCGTCATTATCAAGCCTAAGAATCGACTAATTCGTGCGACAAATTACACCGTACATTAGCAGGTGGCCTGATTAAAGTGGACTAACTCAATTCAAAAACTGATAGCACATAGAAGAAAGTAAATCTCTAAATCCTAAATTAGACTACTAAGCCAAACCTTTAGAGGTTGTAGTTTAACACAACATGAGGCCACAAGCAATAACTCTACATGAAGGTTCTTGTAGTATTTAATTAAAAATATATTTTTCTAGTCTTTTGGAATTATATCTACCCTTAATATTTTGAAAATTAGATTGTTGAGTGAACAGTAAAAGGTCGTTTAAACATCAGGTCAAACCGAAATTACATTGTGATGTCATAATTACCTAAAATATAACCATAAATAAAAAAATAAGTGCTCTATAAAACTAGGATTGTATGTAAATAAATAAAGTACTTCTACAACTAAGTTTCTAAAAATTGAATAACGACACGCTATCTATACTTCATTTTTAAAAGGATTAATTGCATTTGGCATCCTAAATTATTGTCCAGTCTCACTTAACCCCTCTAAACTAAAAATTTAATTAACTTTTCCCTTAAATTATTAAAATTGTCACTTTAGTACTTACATTAGTCATTTGTTAAATATAAAATGATAAATTATCATATAAGCATCTCATGAGCATAAAAACAAAACAAAAAATCTAAAATACTCTATTTTTCTTGTTACTAACCCTTTTTAAAACTAAATTGACCTAATATTACTATATATAAAAGGCCCTATTTCCTATTTTCTTGCCCTTTATATAGAAATATTTGGACATTTTAGTCCTAAAAAGGGTTAATTACAAAATAAATAAGGCTATTTTAGGTATTTTATTTTGTTTCCTGCCCATGATTAACCCTTTTTAAACTACTGTTTCCGATCTACTTTTTAAAATATTGTCTAGACTTCATTTTTTATATAAATTCGAGAGTACATATTTTTCTCTTACCATTAATTGTTATCAATATTTTTGGGTATTGGGCTTTTCACTGCTATATACAATATTATGTTACAATGATCACCGTGAAACAAGAAGAGTCATGATAAACAATCGTGGTTCACTGGTGTTTCTTAAAGTTTTTAATAATTTTTTATTTTTAAAATTATTTTTAAGATTTTTTTTAAACTATTTTTTATGGAAAAAAAAAACCTTATCCTTAAATTTAGGACTTTTAATTTTTATTAAAACATATTTTATTTATTTTAACTAGTATATTAAAAAAATTAAAATTTCTAAACATAAAGAATAACTTTAAAAGCAAAAAGAAAAATATATATTTCAGTATGAAAATGACTGTATTATTCAGAAAACAGGTGATTGAAATTTACCCCCCAAATGATGCATCCACTTTCTGTCAGTTGTGTCGAACGACAGATGGATGGTAGGAGGCAACTTGACATGCACGCATGATTTTTGGTGTGTGCGGACGGTCAGACACTGACATCTTTGACTCAAATCATGTGCCAACTCATAATACGGATACGTAGATGTCCACCGTAATGCTGTATAGACCATCCCATGGTGTTTCATGTTATTCTTGTATTAGTAATTATCAGGATCATTTTAAGTGCATTCGTTAGAATTTATTAACTTAAAAAATAAATAAAAATACATTACATTTAAATACGAAAAAATATATTATTATAAAATTAAAAAATATAATCATTTTGAAAATAAGTTGATAATTTAAGAGAAATGAGAGAGAACAAAGTAGTTGTTTTAATTAATTTTTTTGTGAGTTCCACTAAAAAAATAATAAAAAATATGCTCAATTTTAGAGATTTTTTATCCATTAGATCAAAATTTATGTAGGTCCCGTGCTTTTGAGAAGAAGAAAATAATAATTTTAAGAAAAAAAATAATCTTAGGTGAAATTTTAGCCATTAAATTTATTCAAATGGATTTTAATGGTAGATAATGAAAGATAGATTTAAGATTCAAAATGAATTATGTTTTATATTATAGATGTGATTTTTTTACACTACATCAATACTATTTAATGCTATGCATCAATTGCATATGTTATATAAAAGTATTTTGTGGCGTTGCTATTTTTTTATGAGTAAAGTACAAATTTTATTAAAAAATAATAAAATTAAAAGTACAATAAAAGATAATTCATGCATAAGAACTTGTTGGGAATACTTAGGAGGATTGGGGGAATTTGCTTATAGGGTTTCGCATGTGAGCAAATGTATGTGTTGGGAATCAAATCTTAGAATCCAATGAAAATCAAGTACAAACTAAATTAAAAAGATTTTTTTTTTTTTTTTCGAAATCTTAAACTGCGAAATTAGGGTTATATTCGTGTAATCTCGCTAACTTGATCGCGACTAAATTTTAAAATCGAAATATGAAGCAAAACGAATAACGAATTCAAACTCGATTTGACCTTGCAATCTTTTACCATAATCTTTACGTGTGCTCCGATAATGCATGTGTATGTACGTGTTAAAGTTTCATCTAAATTCAAACATTATAAGATGGCTGTATTAAAAACTATGTAGTAGTCAAATAATGATCATACAATTGAGGACTAAAAATTAACGTTGTTATATTGATGGACTAATAATTTTGGACCCAAAATTAGAATTAAAAAAGAAAATGACTGGGAAATTTCGCAGTGCAAGTTTCAGGAATCTATTTCTACGATAGAATAAACAATTATCCTCAAAGCCATTATGACTATGGTTGGGTTTTGTTGTACGGACAAGTGAATCGCCAAGGTTTTTTGTTGCAATGCTCTGCTCATGAAGCTTCATGGTTGCTTCATACACTCTTGTCACCTTCCAGTGCCAGACGGGTGGTAGGGTAGCAATAAAGGTCTTGTCAGGTTTCTATTTTCTATTTTTTTTCAAACAAAACGAGTATGTCTTTTTTTTAGAATTTTGTTTATTTATTTTTAGCAAGGTTTTTAAATTCTTGAAAATTATTTGCATTTTTTTAAAATGACTATTTAAGACGAACTAAAAAAATAAAATCTTAACCATAAAATAAAAAATTTAATAACGACAAAAGATTAAAAAAAATGATTAAGAAACTTAAACTCTGCTAGATTTATTAAAAATATGATACGAAGAAACTCTAGTACTATCTGAATGTTTGACAAAAATATAGAAAAATTCATAAAATAATGAATGCAACATAAACATTCTAGGTATAAAATACTATAGAAAACATTCCATCTATGTACAATGAGAGAGAGAGGAGCAACCTCGTAACTTGGTATTATAATGTTTTTAGCATAATTATCAGAATCGTATTGAATCGGCCGGTTCAATCTGTTCAACCAAAAATCGGGCACTGAATCGGTTCGGTACAACTATTTTATCGAAAATACAAGTGAACTGGATTGAACTGGTTGAACCAGCAGGTATTTTATCAAATCGGCCGGTTTTTTAACAGGTTGAACCAGCCGGTTTTTTAACAAACAAATTAAATTTTTTATTTTTACAGTTTGGCCCCAAAACTTTTAATTGAAATTTTTAATTGTTAATTTTTTAAAATTTTTTTTACTATGATTAATTTTTACTATATTATTGTTCACGATAGGTATATAATTTAAGCCTATTTGGCCAATTTTTTTTTAAGAGCATTTAAAAATTATATATAATGAGTTATAATTAGTAATATTCTATGTAATATTTTGATACTTTTAAATATATTTTCTATAATCAACTTTCAAACACCTACATAGTAGTTAAAGGGGTAAAAAAAAAATGTTTTTATTATTTATAATAAAAATATATTTTTATTATTTCTTAATTATAAAACCGGTTGAATCGTGGTTGAACCAGTGAACCGTTGAACCGATGCTTTGACCGGTTCAATGTCCGGTTCGGTTCTGATAACTATGGTTTTTAGAAATTTTGTTTGGTTTTATGAAAGTAAAGTTATAGATTGGATTTACCAAATTTTATATTCAATCTAAACGATTAAGTCTATGGATGAAGAAGTCTTAACATTATATAAAGTTATAATTTATTTAACACTCAAATGATTTGGGATTCTTACTCCAAAAAGAGTAAAAATCCACCCACATATATATATAATTTGACTTGAACTCAAAGGATATGTTGCCCGAATAGAATGGTAACTTGGTTTTGAGATTGGGCCAAAAATTTGCTACATATTTACTAGTTCTACTGGGGCTATAATTGATTGGTTACAAGTTGCTTGGAAGTTGGATTTTTACTGGCTTGTTTAGTGACTTTTATGTCTATGCATATTCTTATTTCTTCCTTTTGAATAGTGCTTATAAGATCTACATATGTTAACTAATCGTATTTTATAGTTTTTTTTAAGTTTACTAAGGATATCTCTTATCTTTTAAGTGAAAAGATTTGGTAAGCTGTTTATGAATCTTTCTTTCCAAAATAATTCAGTACAATCATCTCTTAGCATTACTCTAGAATTGAAAATATATTTATACCAACTAAAATCACCAAGTGTTGGATAAATTAGATTACTTAACTGATCATGTATTCTAGAATAAATATTACAAGGTATTCTAATAAAATATTTTATTTTAATATAAATTAAAATATTAATTTCATTTGATTTTTTCATTCCTAAATCTTCATTAAAGATAGAAAAATTATCATCTATCTATCTATCTAACAAAACAGGGTATTCATTTGCAAACCCATCCGTAAGTGTGGAGCCGCCACTGGCACACATTAGTTCATCACTATCATTCATGCACTTTCAAGCGATCATCATCACTATTATATGGTCCTTCACTACACATATGGATGTCTCTTGTCAGGAGCTGAATCACGTGCAGCAAACTAATGTGAAGATAATTACAAAAAAAAAAAAATATATGCACGGTGTATTTGTTGGGTACATTAATCGTGCATATTTATATGTGGGTATATTCATAATTTTTATGAATTTTATTATATATAAGTATGAACTGTATAAAATATATTATTTTTTGCAAAATTCAAATAATATTTTACTATGTGACTGTAAGAGAATGACTTAGACGACGACGTAATCTAGCCTTGTTAGGACAGGTACCTCCGCCGAGGTACTTCCAAGAAGCAAGCTCGCTCGGTTGAGACACTTAGAAAATTCAATTTTTCTTCACATATTTTCTTTTTAGAAGATTTCCGATTTGTATTTGTTTACAACCTTATAGATGTGAGTGAAACAGTTGAATTTGGCTTGATTTACTTCACCCCGTAGTTAAGCATGCCCGAGCGGGTGAAGTGCCAAGATTGGTGACCCCTTGGGAAGTCCGATTTTACTTCACGGCTTTTCTTTTTTGAAGATTTTCAATCCACATTTGTTTATAGCCTTACGAATGTGAGCGAAGCGGATGGATTTAGCTTGGTTTACTTCACCCCATAGTTAAGCGTGCCTGAGCAAGTGTAGTGTCAGCATGGGTAACTCCCTAGAAAGTCCAATTTTTCTTCACGACCTTTTTTTTAAAAGATTTCTCATTCGTATTTATTTATAGCCTTACAGATGCGAGCGAAGCGGCTGGATTTGGCCTTGTTTACTTCACCCCGCAGTTAAGTGTTCCCGAGCGTGTGTAATGGCAGAATGGGTGATCCCTTGGGAAGTCCGATTTTTCTTCACAATTTTTCATTTTAGAAGATTTCACATTCGCATTTGTTTATATCCTTACAGATGCTATTGAAGTGGATGGATTCAGTCCAGTTTACTTCACCCCGTAGTTAAGCGTACCTGGGCAGGTATAGTGCTAGGATGGGTGACCCACAGGGAAGTCCGAATTTTCTTCACAGATTTTATTTTTAGAAGATTTTCCATTCGCATTTGTTAGGAGCCTTATAGATGCGAGCGAAGCGACTGAATTCAGCCCGGTTTAATTCATCCTGTTGTTAAGCGTTCCCGAGTAGGCGCAATGCCAAGATGGGTGACGACTTGGAAAAATCGAATTTCCTTCAGAGCTTTTTTAAAAAGATTTCACATTCGCATTTGGTTATAGCCTTACGAATATGAGCAAAGCAGTTGTAATCGAACCGATTTAATTCGCCTCGCAGTTAAGGGTGCCCGGGCGGGTGTAGTGCCAAGATGGGTGACCCCTTGGGAGTTTCGATTTTTCTTCACGGAATTTTCTTTTAAAAAGATTTCCTACTCGCATTTGTTTAAAGCCTTACGGATGCGAGCGAAGCGGTTGGATTCGACCCAATATATCCTTCACCTCGCAATTAAGTGTTTCCGGATGGGTGTAGTGCCAAGATGGGTAAACCCCTGGGAAGACCCATTTTTCTTAACAACTTTTCTTTTTAGAAGATTTTCTCAACCCATTTGTTTCTAGCCTTACGGATGCGAGCAAAGCAGCTAGATTTGGCCCCATTTATTTCACCTTGCAATTAAGAGTGCCCTGATGAATGACCCCCTGGGAATTCTCAATTTTCTTCACGGATTTTCGTTTTAGAAGATTTCACATCCGTATTTGTTTTTAGCATAACGGATGCAAGCGAAGCAGCTGAATTCGGTCTGATTTACATTACCCCGTAGTTAAGCATTCCCAGGCAAGTATAGTGCAAGGATCGGTGACCCCTTGGGAAGTTCGAATTTTCTTCACGGCTTTTCTTTTTAGTAGATTTTCTATCCGCATTTGTTTATAGCCTTACAAATGCGAGCTAAGTGGCTGAATTCAGCCCAATTTACTTCACCATGCAATTAAGCATTCCCAGGCGGGGGCAGTGCAAGGATGGGTGACCACATGGGAAGTTCAAATTTTCTTCACGGCTTTTTTTTAAACGATTTCCAAAATGCATTTGTTTATAACATTACGGATGCGAACGGATTGGATGAATTTGACCCGGTTTACTTCACACCACAGTTAAGTGTGCCTCGGCAGGTGTAGTGCCAGGATGGGTGACACCCTAGGAAGTCTTATTTTCTTCACTGCTTTTCTTTTTAGAAGATTTTCAAATCGCATTT
Source organism: Actinidia arguta var. hypoleuca (assembly GCA_030159115.1). Lineage (NCBI taxonomy): Eukaryota > Viridiplantae > Streptophyta > Magnoliopsida > Ericales > Actinidiaceae > Actinidia > Actinidia arguta. The sequence continues at coordinate 14,121,626 of BRYE01000005.1, read as the reverse complement.
GTTTATAGCCGTACGGATTCAAGCTAAGCGGCTTGATTCAGCTCGATTTATTTCACCCTATAGTTAAGGGTGCCCAGAAAGGTGCAGTGCCTGGGAAGTCCGATTTTTCTTCCAGGCTTTTCTTTTTATCCGATTTTCCATCTATATTTGTTTATAGCCTTACGGATGCAAGTAAAACCTCTAGATTTGGCCCTGTTTACTTCACCTCACAGTTAAGCGTGTTCGGGAGGTGCAGTGCCAAGATGGGTGGCTCCATAGGAAGTCCGATTTTTCTTCACGGCTTTTCTTTTCAGAAGATTTCTCATCCGCATTTGTTCATAACCTTACGAATGCGAGAAAAGCATCCATATTCGGCCTGGTTTACTTCACCCAGTAGCGAAACGAGCCCAGCTTGTGCAGTGCCAGAATGGGTAATCCCATAGGAAGTCCAAATTTTTTTCACGGCTTTTCTTTTCAGAAGATTTCACATGCACATTTGTTTATAGCCTTACAAATGTGAGCGAAGCATCTAGATTCGGCCCACTTTACTTTAACCCACAATTAAGCATGCCTGGACGGGTGTAGTGCCAGGATGGATGACCCCTTGGGAA
>BRYE01000005.1:14081036-14113536 GCA_030159115.1 Actinidia arguta var. hypoleuca | reverse complement strand
AGTCACAGAGTCGGTAGTCGGGGGGTCGGCGTTCATTATATAGAAAATTAATGAACTTTTCCAGCCAAGATTTTACGTCAAAGCACGTGCTGGAAATTCTCCCTCTGTCGTAACTACTCGCCGCGACAAATCAATTACCTGAAAAGAGAAACAGAATGTCAAGATCATCAAAACCAAACACAAAACAATTGTTAAGTTGATGTAATATTAATTTAATTAATTCATAGATGTGGTAGTTTAATTTAAGTTATGAGCTTCAGAAGATAAGATCTGAATCTGGACCACACAATCGAGAATTTTTGTGCATTTCTCTCCACAATCCTGCATCCCTAGTTTTTTCCCTTAATTTAAATCAAGAACAATTGAGTTCATGAGCTACCATTAACATGATTGATCATGCATGCTTTGCATCTACATTAAAATCAAAACACAAAGAAACAAGATCTAGACCCAATTCGAAAAATCTTCTTCTTATGGTTCATATATAATTGTATTTGTTTTGATTGGCAAGAGAAATGTGGTCTGATAAATTTTGGTTCAACATTTATGACAAAACCTATCATTTCTTATGCTGATGTTTGAATTTGTCAAATTACAGTAACAACAATTGGCTCCATGAGATATCATTAAAATGATTAATCATGTTTTGCATTTACAATATTAAAAGCAAAACACAAAGAAACAAAAGTTAACCCAATATGAAAATCCTTCTTATCATTCATGGGTTCTCGAAATATTTTTTAAGGAATCTGATAAATTTTCATTCAACATTGTTGAAAAACTATCAATTGTGATGCTGACGTTTTAATTTGTGAAATGGGAAAAAGTTGAGAGAAATTACCTGGATGAAGAGCTTTAGAGTTGTGAATGAAAAGAGAGAGAAAACTTGTTGCATTCTGATTTTCCCCTCCTTAGAAAGGTCTTCTCCTTCCTTCAGTTGTCTCCTACAAAGCAGGGTCTTCTCTCTCTCTCTCTCTCTCTCTCTCTCATTTTGTTTGCTTTTGCCACCTATAGTTTAGGCTGAGTTGGTTATTTCTCGTACCGGTTGCTGATTGAATTTGTTAAATTTGATAACAAAGTTTATTTTTTAAGTACATTTTGATTAGAAGTACTTAAAAGTAAACTATTTAGATTTTTTTTAAAAATAAAAAATAAAAATAGGATAGTTTACAAATAAATAATATTTTTTAGAAAAAAGAGAACGTTTATTTATTTTAATTGGTGTATTAAGAAAAATAAATTAGAAGCCTTAAATCTAAGGCCAATCTTGTCAACTTTTTCCAAAACATTAGCTCTAAGGAGAGGGGAATCCGTACAGTTTTAAAAGTAAGGAAGGTCAGTACTATTTTAAAACTACAGTGAAAGTGACTGTAATTATCAAAAACCTCAGGGGAGGTGAGCATGAGTAATAAAACTATTAAGCAGTTGACAATTACAATACAAAGATTGCAAGAGATTAAAATGAAGATGATGCAACGGTTAAAAAAAAATTCAAAGCTGGAATCATCATTCAGACCCATTGGTATTGTCACAAGGCATATTCTTATTATATGCGTCTTCAAAAGGTTGCTATTGTTTCTTAATCCGGTTGGAGATGAAGAGTTGTTGCAAGAGAAAAAGAACCACTTCAACTTAAAAGTGTACCAAAATGGTCAAGCGATATTGATTCACTATCAATTAGTCATTTAATTAAGGTGGAAAAATTCAATTTTATTGGTATTGACAATCTTCTTTACATTTTTAATTTATGTTTAATAAATCTCGTCAACAGTTTAAAGGCTGACCTTATTTGGATATCGTGCTTGGAAGAGTTTAAATTTTAGAACCAAGTGAGGTTGTTAATTTACTATAAGTACTTGATTCGTTGATATGGAAGAATTCAGTATCTCAAGACGAACTCGAGGTCTTTTACAATTCTTTTACTATTTATCTATTTTTACCTGAGATTGATTGTTGTCCGACATCAACTATTATGTTGCAGGATTGGGATTTAAAAGGAGTCTTATATATAGGTGTACATCTGAACATACATTTATACTCATATAGCTAAACACATCCTAGTTCTCACATGGAACACATTTTTATTTTATCTATCATTGTAAATGTTACTAGTGGCCGTTGTTAGACCACTAGACTAATTGTCTCCAAAACTTAAGTAGTCAGGAAATATGCCCAATAATATATGTCAAGTTATCCAACACCCTTTCTCACATGCAATCATTCACATTGTGATGCAAACATCAATTAATATATCATATTAACAAAGTAGAAGAGAAAGAAGAATTCAAATGAGGAACAAACATAGACGAAGAAACTTGAACCCGAGACCTCCCAAAAACAGAAGCTCTGATACCTTGTTAGCTTACCAATTTCCAATACGTCAAGCTAATTGGACTAATGAACAAATCACATGTCGCCCCCACAATTTTGGTGATTTTGGCTTGAAATTTCATAACCGCAGTCCCCATGTAGGAGTACCAACCTATTCATTGGATTGCTTATCTACGTCTAAACCATAGTTGACAATGTAGTAGTTTTGTTTCCACTTTTGTTTCTTTTGTTCCTTTTTTTCCTTTTGGTTGGTACTTTGTCCCCCAACTATGTATTAGTTTGCATGTTTGTAATTTGATGTCATACTTGTATTATTGAATGCTTAAACATTATACTATAAGTTATCTATTCAAAACTTTGTTTCCAGACAAAGGTGTATTTGGAGGGTGAGGTGCTCAGAAATTTGATACTTGTTTCACTATATGCTTCCCTATTTCGTGCATACTCATTTCCTCTAGTAGAGGTTCATCAAGCAACTTAACTACCTGAGCATCAAACCCATAATCTCTCTCCGAAAATAAAGAAGAGGGAAGAGAAACTTTTGTTTGTGATCTTGCTGGTAATAAGCATTTTGTAAATGATCAGATTCTTGACAAACCTTTTTGGCTACCACACTAAACGAGGTATTAGGAGAACTTTTAGTAGAAGCAGAAGTTCGAGCTTTGAATTGAAAAATACAAGAGTTGATAGATCAAACCAAAGATCAAACTGAAGTTTTAGTAAAACTTTGTAATTAATCAAGACACTTCTCTCCCACCCTCTGCCGTAGCCCCACCCCCTTCCTCATTTGACCTATGTGACTGAAATTTAGGCTTTACACATAATAGTGTTGCGTATTAACTTATCTTTTTCGCCTTTGTTTTTCATGTTCATAACCTTGGGACGATTATCCAAACCATTGACAACTCTTGATGTTCTTGGTAATTTTAAGCATTTAGGCATTACCAGTACCCCTTTGTGGTGAAGTTTTTTCCTCTATCCAAATATTTTAAATTGGAGGGCATATCTGTGCCATTATTTAATGTGGAGCTTGTGCACGTTTTTCCCAATTTGCCATTGCATCCAAATATTGGTTCAATGTCTCGTAGCAGATATGTTACTTGATAGGAGCAACTCGGAGCCTTATATTTTGTTTATGGTTGTTTCTAGATTAAAGAATAACTATATTCGTTTTTGTCTATCTGAAATGTGATTATGAACTCAGAGTCATGTACTTCACGTTTTCTGGACATCAAATGGCTCGTGTTTCCTGATATTTTATGATGTCCGATACATTTTAAACATGAAACTGTTTTGGATGTTAATGCAAGGATGTGGGGATCGGGAAGGCATTGGACAAAGCCTCCATTAAAGTTTAGGATTTAGTTAGAATGATTCAATTAGTTAGAAACTTAGAATTATTGGCTTTATTTATTTAGTTGGGACTTAATTATTATATTGGGTTTGTATTTGTTGACTTTCCTGTTGGCTTTCGAAGGTTATATGTAAAAATTAAATTGGACTCTTTTTTAAAAATAAATGGTCTGAGTGGCTATGACTTTATATCGAGATTTGAGCAGGGAGTGATTCCCTAATTTTTCTTATTTTAAATTGCTCGTAATTTTTTTTTTCTTCTCAACATTTTTCTTTTCTTTATTGAGCAATTGTCCCACTTTCTGGGTTTTGGTTCAGATCGATAACAAGGACAGATTTCTTGATAGCCGTCCTAGGTTAAGTTGTCGTATACTATACTATAGCAAGGTTTTTGACCTTTAACTAAACCATATCGTCCATTTGCTTGTATGTGGCTGTTGCAGGGGTAATATCTCCTTCCATTGGGAGGTTGTTGATAAGAACTCAGCAGGGTCACTATTCGACCTTCCACAAGACACCGAACAAAAAGCAGTTATCGAGAAAAGAGTGGGAGAATTTCATGAAGCAATTAACCCGGGAAGCTATGGCAGACTTGGCATCCTCTCCCGAGTTCACGGATTGGATCATCAAACATGCTGACAGAATAAAACTCCCAGAAAATAGTTCAGACGAAGCAATCTGAAGTGGGTCAGATTCCACATATGACAATGTTGCATAGAGTTGCAACCGATTCGGTTTCTTCAAATGGTAGGTGTGAGAAAGATCATACAACTTTTCCCGGCACAATCGAGACATTAGGGTAGGAAATAAATACTTTAGGTGTACACTATGTGTTCTATTTTATTTTATTTCAATCTTTCTTTTTTCATATTTCCTGTATAATCCCGTTGTGCTGTTGAGCAACTTGACTTGCCGGCGCAGAAATGTAAAAAATCTATGCGACAATGTTGTAGGGCACGCTCCCCCTTGTCATAGTATAATTCTTGAAGTTTTTGCCTTGTAAAATAACATTGTGCTGTTGAGCAACTTGACTTGCCGGCGCAGAAATGTAAAAAATCTATGCGACAATGTTGTAGGGCACGCTCCCCCTTGTCATAGTATAATTCTTGAAGTTTTTGCCTTGTAAAATAACATTTCATCCCCCAACAAAAAGGAAAGCTTAAAAGAAAAAGGGGCAAGAAATCAGGGACTTATTTTAGGCATGTATATGTGTTGTGTTTTCTGTGGAGGTCAGGTTTATGATATATAAGCGTACAAATATGAGCGAAGTAGAATTTCTTAGGCACTTCAAATGTTTATATACTCATGGAGTAAAGTCGTCATGTTGCTAATATTTAGCTAAGTGGGATTTGAAATATCCACCCCTTGTGGTGTTTGTATCCACGCCAAACACCCGACTTTTGGGATCGACAACATATAAAATCCAATCCCACCTTTCATATCTTCAAACAAACAGTACATAAGAGAACACATTAAGGATACGATCAATAGGTTCTGGGAGGTCTAGGTTTTGGGTGAGAGATACGATGGAATGGTGAGGGAAAAAATAGTGATGGAAGGGGTGAGGAAAAAAAATACCGTGAGGTATCATAGTGAGCGATGGCTCAACTATCTTTGAGTGTGGGGCTCGAGTAAAGGTGTAGATTTTGAGTATTTTGTCGGCCTCACATGTATTCTCTATTTTTCTCATATTGTGGAATATCTTTATCTTATGTGGATATAGACAATTTGGGCAGAACCATGAAAACTTGGCGTTTCTTTTTTTTTTTTTTTCCTCTCTCTGTGTGTTAATGTGCTTACTTATTAATTTGTGGGTATTTCTGTTGTGTAGATGGGTGTTGTATAAAATTTGACAAGTAGTATCAGAGCAGTTTGGGTCTAAACAATATTCACAACAACTGATCGTGACAAAAAAAATCATAATTTTTTTATTACAAAAGGTCGTAATATTTATATAATGATGCATATTACATTATTTTTACTATTTATAATATACACCAAACCGAGCATAATATTTTTGTGATATACATAATTTTGCCAACATTAAATTGCTTGATTTCTGTCATGTTTTTGAGATGGAGTATTAGTTTTAACAACTAATTGATCTTGTGTGAATTCAGATTTTGGCATTGGAAATTTACAAATGGGAATGATGGATTATTTGGACATTTGATCTCTTCATGTTTTTTAGTTTGACATTTGGTTCTCGGTTGATGCGTAAAATGGTTGGAACTGGCTCGACACATTTATTTCTGTGCTTGACTTGGTTCGCTCAGCTTATTCAATTGTACCGTAACTGACCCATTTGATAAAATAATTTATGCTCGGCACATTTGACTTGTCTCATGCTTTATCATATTTAATTATGTTTATGCCATACCTTGATCAAGAAGTTTAACAATTTTTTTTATCAATGAGTATTAGGGTTTGGTGGGCCAAGGCAAAATATTTCTAGAAAGTCACTTGGAAAATGAGCTTTCTTAGAGCATTAATGATTGTTTAGGGGTCATGGAGAGAGAAATGTAGTAGTCATAATTGTTGTGTTGCGTGATATTTGAGTGATTTATGTACAAAGAAAGAAACATAAAAGTGATATCTTGAAATTATATTGACAATACAAATTTAGTCTAAAGCTAAATTTGAATCAAGAATTTGTGAAATAAATTATGAAAGAAAAATATATAATAAACGAAAACTAAAGAATATAATAAAATAAATTATTTATTCAATGCTCTCGGAATACTATGCGTCATTTATATATGATATTTTTATTTAATCAATTATATAACGATAATTTTTTGTGAGTAGAATATAATTACTCACATTTGTTCATGGAATAGTTAAGAGATAAGGAGTGATCTAAAATAATTTTGTTAAGATCATTTGTTGGAAGTACCCTATAGACAATGTTACGTATTACTTTCGAAACTACACAATAATTTTCCTACTAATTTATGCATGCAATTTTTGATTATTTTTGTTTCTCTTGATAAATTATTCTATAAATTCTTTATCTAAATACAACTTAAAATACATTGTTAATTTTGTTTGATTTTTTTATTTTTTCTTTTTAAAGATAATAAAATAAAGTACTGTTATTAATTTCTGTATTAGTCCCATTTTTAAGTCGAGTAATAGAACTTGAGGGCATTACCATATATTTACTCTTAAAAATGCCAATGTAACTTTATCAGAGCCTAGGCTTTTTCTAGATTAATAAAGGAAACGCTAGGCTTGTCCAGAGAGAGAGAGAGAGAGAGAGAGAGGAGAGGCACACTACCGCTCACATCGCCGCCCCTGGTTTCGTCTCTTTTCACGTCGCCCAGAGAGAGAGAGAGAGAGAGAGAGAGGTCGACCACTATCGATGCAACTCATGCTCGCTGCCATCGCTCGCGTCGCCTTTCGCTGTTCGCCTTTCTCCGTTCGCCGGTCCTGGTCGCAGTTGCTCGCTTCCGGATCTAGTGTGTTGTTGATTTTGGGTTTGTTGTTTTGGTGGGTTTTGATTTTAGGGTGGACCGGGTGGTTGTTTCTTTTGGGGTTTTTGTGGTTTGTTAATTTTAGGGTTTTCTTTTGGTTCGCCCAAAGATATATATAGAGAGAGGGCGACCACGGTCGCTGCAACTCATGCTCGCTGTTGATTTTGGGTTTTTTGTTTTGGTGGTTTTTGATTTTAGGGTTGCTTCTTTTTAATTTTTTTTTTTTTTTGAGTTTTGTTGATTTGGTTGTTTATGGAGGTGACGGTGGTGATGGGCCGCTCGCCAGTCCCGGTCGCAGTTGATCGCTTCACCCGGATCTAGTATGTTGTTGATTTTGGGTTTGTTGTTTTGGTGGGTTTTGATTTCAGGGTTGTTTCGTTTTGAGTTTTGTTGATTTTGGGGTTTATGGTGTATGGAGGTGACGGTGATGATGGGCCGCTCGTTAGTCCTCGTCGCAGTTGATAGTTTCTCCCGGATCTCTAGCGTGTTGTTGATTTTGGGTTTGTTGTTTTGGTGGTTTTTGATTTTAGGGTTGTTTCGTTTGGGGGGTTTGAGTTTTGTTGATTTGGGGGTTTATGGAGGTGACGGTGGTGATGGGCCGCCGGCCTGCCGATCCCGGTCCCAGTTGATCGCTTGACCTGCATCTAGTGTGTTGTTGATTTTGGGTTTGTTGTTTGGGTGGTTTTTGATTTTAGGGTTGTTTCTTTTGGGGGTTTTGAGTTTTGTTGATTTTGGGGTTTATGGTGTATGGATGTGACGGTGGTGATGGGCCGCTCGCCAGTCCTTGTCGCAGTTGATAGTTTCTCCCGAATCTCTAGCGTGTTGTTGATTTTGGGTTTGTTGTTTTGGTGGTTTTTGATTTTAGGGTTGTTTCTTTTGGGGGTTTTGAGTTTTGTTGATTTGGGGGTTTATGGAGGTGACGGTGGTGATGGGCCGCCGGCCTGCCGGTCCCGGTCCCAGTTGATCGCTTGACCTGCATCTAGTGTGTTGTTGATTTTGGGTTTGTTGTTTTGGTGGGTTTTGATTTTAGTGGTGTTTCTTTAGGGGGGGTTGAGTTTTGTTGATTTGGGGATTTATGATTTATGGAGGTGACAGTGGTGATGGTTTACAGTGGTTGTTTATGGTGGTGGTGGTGGACAGTGGTTGGGTGGTGGTTGGTTGTTAACGGAGTTTGTTTATGGAGATCCTCCCCTCTCTTGTACATTTGCTTTCCCCGTTTATTAGATGCAATAATTATTTCTATTGAATACTGATATCTTCAAGACTTCAACGTTGTTTGCTAGGTAACAACACATCAGCACATAAATTCCGTACACAAATTTTTCAGAAGATGCAAGGTCAAAGCAAATTCAGTTTTGTAGAGAAAGGCTGCTCATCTAGTGACATGCGGGCAAGGATTGCTTGCAAACCCAAGAGAACTTTGGAACGTGGATGAACTCATCCTGACAGATTCTCCAGGATCAATAAACGATCCAATTCTGGAATATATAGACCACTCACAATTTGTCTACATCGCCAATGATGGATCTTCTTCAGTCATCTGTTCAAGGATATTTAGTATAGCTGTTGTTGTCTCTCCTCCATGAGTTTATTCAACTGAAAAGACGAAGGTTCTTTGCTTTGTGAGTCTTTGTTATCTAGCCATGCATGGATAATTTTCACAGGTATAGGAATTGGAAAAGTCTTTTATATTTTCACAAGCACATAATATTTTCACTTTTTGACTCTCTTATGAATCATTGGTACCATAGAGGACAGACAGATATGTCCAACTCCGAATTTATTCTCGTGGCCTAAAAATAGCTATATGTTTTATATTATTATTTTTTTATTGTATTCGGATAGTTACATCAATAACACCCTAAATATTGTTTGACTCGTTTTTTACACCCCAAACATTTTATCCCGAGTTTAAACAATAGATTCATGTGCCACTTAATATCCTTCTATTATTACATTGCCATTAGTCAAAATTCAAGTTTACACAATAGATTCATTTTTCACCTCCATCTGCTGCATCCTCTCTAAATTTTTAAATACACACATTTAGCTAATGATGGTCCCTCTCTAAATTACTAAACACACGCGCGCGCGCACGTATGTATGCACATTTATACATCTATTTGATTCCACTAAACCCGATGAATGACTATACGCTCTTCAATAGCATTCAAGACCAGCACATCTTTTCCAAAGACAAGAACCATATTTCTTGTTTCCATGCTGTGTTTGTGGATGCTTGAGCTCTGAGGAGCTGTTTATTGAGCACTGAGGAGGGTTTATCTATTCTCATCTCTTGCTTCTCTATATGGCTGGGTGCCCTTTGACATCTTTTGTTTTTTAAAAGCTTTTTTTTCTTTAAAAAAAAAGGTTTATTGGTTATAAGAAATTGCTGACCTTCAGTAATTGGTGATGCAGATCCTCATCACTAGATTGTTATAAGGAGGCAGAAAACAATCTGGAGCACGCAATACTTGCATATTTGTGGCTCATATGTTTATTTTCTTGTTGGATTTTGATAATTGCTTTTTACTCATTCATCTTTAATATGTAATATCTTCGTTTTCAGGGAGAAATGGTTGCTGTGTCTACAGTGGCAAAGCCAAACTTGGTCATAGAACCAAATTCAGAAAATCCCGGTGGTTTAACAGCTTATCTTGCAGAAAAGGCTCTAGTGGAACACTTTAAGAACATGACAATAGCTTGAAATGTCATTGGCTCTGTAACCTTGCCCACTAGGTTCAATATACTTCGAGAACCTCAGCTAAGAGGTTTCAATTGTAATGAATTGAAACCAAACCCGTACTGCATAAGAAAACTGAAAATTATTACTGGTCTCTTGTCCCCTTTCTTAGAAATTCTCATTTTTAATTATGCTTTTGACTGATTTGTTATGTTTATTTCTGTTATTCTTTACATATGTTGGTGTTTCTTTTTTTGTGTTTTATTTTGGGGTCCTTGATATTTTGCTTCCATTAATAATGATGCTTCATCATCATGGGATGCTTTATGATGTTTCATTTATGTCTTCAATAGCTAACAATATAATTTTGTTTTTAATTTTATCAAAAGATGAAGCAAGTCACATCAGCATTTGCATAGGAGACAACTAAATTCTTCTGGGCTGCTATTTAGTACCTAGAGAAACTTATACGGGTGAGAAAGAGCACCATAAGGTGGTGGTTTTGGAACTTCAATTAGGACAACTCCAATGCAACATTGGTGTGAGACAACCTTTGTCTTTTAGTTTACTGTAACCGAAGTCAGTTTATACGACTTTTAGAAATTAGAATAAGTCCCGTCTTCAAAGGGTACAAGTTCTTTGTTTCTATTTGCTGAACTGAGCAATATTATTTGTACTGATAATTGCTTATATCTGAATTTAGAGAGAGAATTTATGTATAAGAGCCATGTAACTAATGTTATTGATTATCGGGTTCAATCTTAAGTAAAACAATGAAGTACGCAACAATTGCTTTAAATTTTGTATATTCATCTATGGACTTAATTAACTTGAGCTTGAAGTTTTCCGGGTTCAACTTTAAGCTCAAGTTAATCAGGTATTATTAGTTAACGCCTTATGTTTTACTTTGTCAATTTCAAATTATGCTGATTTGAATACTTGAGTAATTAGTTGTGACTATTTTGCATTTATTTTGTTTTGTGAGGACTAATGCTATTGACTTACGAGTTCAACTTCAAGATAAAGCTAATTAAGTATTAATAGACTATGCCTTATGTTATACTTTGTCTATTTAAAATTATGTGGATTTGAATTTTTTTAGTAATAAATAGTGATTGTTTTGCACTTGTTTTGTTTTCGAGGACTAATGTTTTTGACTATCAAGTTCAACTTCAAACTCAAGTTAATTAAGTACTACTAGTTAATGATTTATGTTGTACTTTATCTATTTTCAATTATGCTGATTTGAATTTTTGAGTAACGAATAGTGACTATTTTGTATTTACTTTGTTTTATGAGGACTAATGATGTCGACTGTCGGATTCAACTTCAAGATAAAGTTAACTAGGTATTATTAGTCAATGCCTTATGTTATACTTTGTCACTTTTAAATTATGATGATTTAATTATTTGAGTAATTAGTTGTGACTATTTTGCATTTATTTTGTTTTGCGAGTACTAATGCTATTGATTATGAGGTTCAACTTTAAGCTCAAGTTAATTAAGTATTATTAGTTAACATCTTATGTTGGGCTTTGCCTATTTAAAATTAACGCCTTATGTTTTGCTTTGTCAATTTCAAATTATGCTGATTTGAATATTTGAGTAACAAATAGTGACTATTTTGCATTTGCTTTGTTTTGTGAGGACAAATACTGTCGACTGTCGGGTTCAAGAAAAACTAACTAGGTATTACTAGTCAATGCCTTATGTTTGGCTTTGCCTATTTAAAATTTTTTTTATTTGACTTTTTTGAGTAATAAGTAGTGACTACCTTGCATTTGTTTTGTTTTGCAAGGACTCAAGCTATTGACTAACGCACTCGATTGGATGTATCATGCTAATAGCAAGACCTAGGCCCAGGTACTGTTAGATACTTATCTCCACACTTTTAAACAATGAGGTACATAACAATTATTTTAAATTTTATATATTCATCTCTGGACTTAATTAACTTGAGTTTGAAGTTCCCCGGGTTCAACTTCAAGCTCAAGTTAATCAAGTATTATTAGTTAATGCCTTAAGTTGTACTTTGTCAATTTCAAATTATGCTGATTTGAATATTTGAGTAATTAGTTGAGACTATTTTGCATTTATTTTATTTTGCAAGTACTAATGCTATTGATTATGAGGTTCAACTTCAAGCTCAAGTTAATTAGGTATTATTAATTAATACCTTATGTTGTACTTTATCTATTTTCAGTTATGCTGATTTGAATTTTTGAGTAACGAATAGTGACTATTTTGCATTTGCTTTGTTTTGTGAGGACTAATGTTGTCGACTGTCGGGTTTAACTTGAAGATAAAGTTAATTAGGTATTATTAGTCAATGCCTTATGTTGGGCTTTGCCTATTTAAAATTTTTCTTATTTGACTTTTTTGAGTAATAAGTAGTGTCTACCTTGTATTTGTTTTGTTTTTTGCAAGGACTAAAGTTATTGACTAAAGCACTTGATTGGATGTATTATGCTAATAGCGAGACCTAGGCACGGGTACTGTCAGATACATATCTCCACACTTTTAAACCGTAACAATTTTTTAAAATTTCGTATATTCATCTTTGGACTTAATTAACTTGAGTTTGAAGTTCCCCGAGTTCAACTTTAGGCTCAAGTTAATCAAGTATTATTAGTTAACGCCTTATGTTGTACTTTGTCAATTTCAAATTATGCTGATTTGAATATTTGAGTAATTAGTTGTAACTATTTTGTATTTATTTTATTTTGTGAGGACTAATGCTATTAACTTACGGGTTCAACTTCAAGATAAAGCTAATTAGGCATTAATAGACTATGCCTTATGTTGTACTTTGTCTATTTTAAATTATGTTGATTTGAATTTTTTAATACTAAATAGTGATTGCTTTGCACTTATTTTGTTTTCGAGGAATAATGTTTTTGACTATCAAGCTTAACTTCAAGCTCAAGTTAATAAGGTATTATTATTTAATGCCTTATATTGTACTTTGTCAATTTCAAATTATGTTGATTTGAATATTTGAGTAACAAATAGTGACTAATTTGTATTTCCTTTCTTTTGTGAGGACTAATGCTGTCTACTGTCGGGTTCAACTTCAAGATAAAGTTAACTGGGTATTATTAGTCAATGCCTTATGTTGGGGCTTAGCCTATTTAAAATTTTGCTTATTTGAATTTTTTGAGTAATAAGTAGTGACTACCTTGCATTTATTTTCTTTTGTAAGGACTAAAGCTATTGATCTAACGCACTCGATTGGATGTATCATGCTAATAGCGAGACCTAGGCCCAGATACTATCAGATACATATCTCTACACATTTAAACAATGACGTACCTAACAATTGCTTTAAATTTTGTATATTCATCTCGGGACTTAATTAACTTGATCTTGAAGTTCCCGAGTTCAACTTCAAGCTCAAGTTAATCAAGTATTATTAGTTAACGCCTTATATTATACTTTGTTAATTTCAAATTATGCTGATTTCATTATTTGAGTAATTAGTTGTGACAATTTTGCATTTATTTTGTTTTGCGAATATTAATGCGATTGATTATGAGGTTCAACTTCAAGCTCAAGGTAATTAGGTATTATTAGTTAATGCTTTATGTTGTACTTTATTTATTGTCAATTATGCTGATTTAAATTTTTGAGTAACGAATAGTGACTATTTTGCATTTGCTTTGTTTTGTGAGGGCTAACGCTGTCGACTGTCGGGTTAACTTCAAGATAAAGTTAACTAGGTATTATTAGTCAATTCCTTGTGTTGGGGCTTTGCCTATTTAAATATTTTCCTATTTGACTTTTTTGAGTAATAACTAGTGTCTACCTTGCATTTGTTTTGTTTTGCCAGGATTAAATCTATTGACTAACGCACTTGATTTGATGTATCATGCTAATAGCGAGACCTAGGCCCAGGTACTGTTTGATACTTATCTCCACACTTTTAAACAATAAGGTACGTAATAATTGCTTTTAATTTTGTATATTCATCTCGGGGCTTAATTAACTTGAGCTTGAAGTTCCCCGGGTTCAACTTCAAGCTCAAGTTAATTAGGTATTATTATTAATTAACGCCTTACGTTGTACTTTGACAATTTCAAATTATGCTGATTTGAATATTTGAGTAATTAGTTGTGACTACTTTGCATTTGTTTTTTTTTTTGTGAGGTTTAATTCTATTGACTTACGGGTTGAACTTCAAGAGCTAATTAGGTATTAATAAACTATGACTTATATTGTACTTTGTCTATTTTAAATTATGTGAATTTGAATTTTTTAGTAATAAATGAAGACTGTTCTGCACTTGTTTTGTTTTCGAGGACTAATGTTTTTTGACTATAAAGTTCAACTTCAAGCTCAAGTTAATTAGGTATTATTAGTTAAATTCCTTATGTTGTACTTGATCTATTTTCAATTATGTTGATTTGATTTTTGAGTAACGAATAGTGACTATTTTGCATTTGCTTTGTTTTATGAGGACTAATGCTGTTGACTGTCGGGTTCAACTTCAAGATAAAGTTAACTAGGTATTATGAATCAATCCCTTATGTTGGGCTTTGCCTATTTATAATTTTTCTTATTTGAATTTTTTAAGTAATAAGTAATGACTACATTGCATTTGTTTTGTTTTGCAAGGATTAAATCTGTTGACTAACGCACTCGATTGGATGTATCATGCTAATAGTGAGACCTAGGCCCAGGTATTGTCAGATACTTATCTCCACACTTTTAAACAATGAGGTACGTAACAATAGCTTTAAATTTTGTACATTCATCTCGGGACTTAATTAACTTGAGCTTGAAGTTCCCGGGGTTCAACTTCAAGCTCAAGTTAATCAAGTATTATTAGTTAACGCCTGATATTATACTTTGTCAATTTCAAATTATGCTGATTTGATTATTTGAGTAATTAGTTCTTACTATTTTGCATTTATTTTGCTTTGCGAGTACTAATGTTATTGATTATGAGGTTCAACTTCAAACTCAAGTTAATTAGGTATTATTAGTTAATGATTTATGTTGTACTTTATCTATTTTCAATTATGCTGATTTGAATATTGAGTAACGAATAGTTACTATTTTTCATTTGCTTTGTTTTGTGAGGACTAATGCTGTTGAATGTCGAGTTCAACTTCATGATAAAGTTAACTAGGTATAATTAGTCAATGCCTTATGTTACGCTTTGCCTATTTAAAATGTTTCATATTAGAATTTTTTGAGTAGTAAATAGTGTCTACCTTGCATTTGTTTTTTTTTTCAAGGACTAATGCACTCGATTGGATGTATCATGCTAATAGAGAGACCTAGGCCCAGGTACTGTCAAATACTTATCTCCACACTTTTAATTAATGACGTACGTAACAATTGTTTCAAATTTTGTATAATCATCTCTGGACTTAATTAACTTGAGCTTGAAGTTCTCCGGGTTCAACTTCAAGCTCAAGTGAATCAGGTATTATTAGTTAACGCCTTATGATATACTTTGTCAATTTCAAATTATTTTAATTTGATTATTTGAGTAATTAGTTCTTACTATTTTGCATTTATTTTGCTTTACGAGTACTAATGTTATTGATTACGAGGTTCAACTTCAATCTCAAGTTAATTAGATATTATTAGTTAATGCCTTATGTTGTACTTTATCTATTTTCAATTATGCTGATTTGAATTTTTTAGTGACGAATACTTACTATTTTGAATTTACTTTATTTTCTGAGGACTAATGCTGTCGACTGTCGGGTTCAACTTCAAGATAACATTAACTAGGTATTATTAGTCAATTTCTTATGTTGGGCTTTGCTTATTTAAAAATTTTTCTTATTTGAAGTTTTTGAGTAATAAGTAGTGACTACCTTGTATTTGTTTTTTTTGTAAGGACTGAAGCTATTGACTAACGCACTCGATTGGATGTATCATGCTAATAGAGAGACCTACGCCCAGGTACTATCAGATACTTATCTCCACACTTTTAAAAAATGTGGTACGTAACAATTGCTTTAAATTTTGTATATTCATCTCGAGACTTAATTAACTTGAGCTTGAAGTTCCCCAAGTTCAACGTCCAGCTCAAGTTAATTAGGTATTATTAGTTAATGCCTTATGTTGTACTTTATCTATTTTCAATTATGCTGATTTGAATTTATGAGTAACGAATAGTGACTATTTAGCTTTTTTGTGCGTGTGAGGATTAATGCAGTTGACTATCGGGTTCAACTTCAAGATAACATTAACTAGGTATTATTAGTCAATGTCTTATGTTGGGCTCTGCCTATTTAAAATTTTTCTTATTTGAATTTTTTAAGTAATAAGTAGTGACTACCTTGCATTTGTTTTGTTTTGAAAGGACTAAAGATATTGACTAAAGCACTCGATTGGATGTATCATGCTAATAGAGAGACCTAGGCCCAGGTACTGTCAGATACTTAGCTCCACACTTTTAAATAATGAGGTACGTAACAATTGCTTTAAATTTTGTATATTCATCTAGGGACTTAATTAACTTGATATCGAAGTTTCCCGGATTTAACTTCAAGCTCAAGTTAATTAGATATTTTAGATATTATTAGTTAATGCCTTATGTTGTACTTTTTCAATTTTGCATTATGCTGATTTAATTATTTGAGTAATAAGTTGTGACTATTTTGTATTTATTTTGTTTTGCGAGTACTAATGCTATTGATTATGAGGTTCAACTTCAAGCTCAAGTAAATTAGGTATTATTAGTTATTGATTTATGTTGTACTCTATCTATTTTCAATAATGCTGATCTGAATTTTTGAGTAACGAATAGTTACTATTTTTCATTTGCTTTGTTTTGTGAGGACTAATGCTGTCGAATGTCGAGTTCAACTTCATGATAAAGTTAAATAGGTATTATTAGTCAATGCCTTATGTTGGTCTTTGCATATTTAAATTTTTTCTTATTTGAATTTTTTGAGTAGTAAATAGTGTCTACCTTGCATTTGTTTTTTTCCCAAGGACTAACGCACTCGATTGAATGTATCATGCTAATAGAGAGATCTAGGCCCAGGTACTGTCAGATACTTATCTTCGCACTTTTAATTAATGAGGTATGTAATAATTGCGTCAAATTTTGTATAATCATCTCTGGACTTAATTAACTTGAGCTTGAAGTTCCCCGGGTTCAACTTCAAGCTCAAGTTAATTAGATATTATTAGTTAACGCCTTATGTTGTACTTTGACAATTTCAAATTATGCTGATTTGAATTTGTGAGTAACGAATAGTTACTATTTAGCATTTGCTTTGTTTTGTGAGGATTAATGCTGTAGACTATCGGGTTCAACTTAAAGATAACATTAACTAGGTATTATTAGTCAATGCCTTAGGTTGGGGCTTTGCCTATTTAAAATTTTTCTTATTTGAATTTTTTGAGTAATAAGTAGTGACTACCTTGCATTTGTTTTGATTTGCAAGGACTAAAGCTATTAACTAACGCACTCGATTGGATGTATTATGCTAATAGCGAGACCTAGGCCCAGGTACTGTCAGATACTTATCTCCACACTTTTAAACAATGAGGTACGTAACAATTGCTTTAAATTTTGTATGTTCATCTCGGGACTTAATTAACTTGTGCTTGAAGTTCCCCGGGTTCAACTTCAAGCTCAAGTTAATTAGGTACTATTAGTTAATGACTTATGTTGTACTTTATCTATTTTCAATTATTTTGATTTGAATTTTGGAGGAACGAATAATGACTATTTAGCATTTGCTTTGTTTTGCGAGGACTAATGCTGTTCACTATTGGGTTCAACTTCAAGATTACTTTAACTAGGTATTATTAGTCAATGCCTTATGTTGGGCTTGCCTATTTAAATTTTTTCTTATTTGAAATTTTTGAGTAATAAGTAGTGACTACCTTGCATTTGTTTTGTTTTGCAATGACTAAAGCTATTGACTAACGCACTCGATATGTAACAATTGCTTTAAATTTTGTATATTCGTCTTGACACTTTATGAACTTGAGCTTGAAGTTCCCCGGGTTCAACTTCAAGCTCAAGTTAATTAGGTACTATTAGTTAATGACTTATGTTATACTTTATCTATTTTCAATTATGTTGATTTGAATTTTTGAGGAACGAATAGTGACTATTTAGCATTTGCTTTGTTTTGTCAGGAGCAATGCTGTTGACTATCGGGTTCAACTTATTGATAACATTAACTAGGTATTATTAGTCAATGCCTTATGTTGGGTTTTGCCTATTTAAATTTTTTCTTATTTCAATTTTTTGAGTAATAAGTAGTGACTACCTTGCATTTGTTTTGATTTGCAAGGACTAAAGCTATTGACTAACGCACTCGATTGGATGTATTATGCTAATAGCGAGACCTAGGCCCAGGTACTGTCAGATACTTATCTCCACACTTTTAAACAATGAGGTACGTAACAATTGCTTTTAAATTTTGTATGTTCATCTCGGGACTTAATTAACTTGTGCTTGAAGTTCCCCGGGTTCAACTTCAATCTCAAGTTAATTAGGTACTATTAGTTAATGACTTATGTTGTACTTTATCTATTTTCAATTATTTTGATTTGAATTTTGGAGGAACGAATAATGACTATTTAGCATTTGCTTTGTTTTGCGAGGACTAATGCTGTTCACTATTGGGTTCAACTTCAAGATTACTTTAACTAGGTATTATTAGTCAATGCGTTATGTTGGGCTTGCCTATTTAAATTTTTTCTTATTTGAATTTTTTGAGTAATAAGTAGTGACTACCTTGCATTTGTTTTGATTTGCAAGGACTAAAGCTATTGACTAACGCACTCGATTGGATGTATTATGCTAATAGCGAGACCTAGGCCCAGGTACTGTCAGATACTTATCTCCACACTTTTAAACAATGAGGTACGTAACAATTGCTTTTAAATTTTGTATGTTCATCTCGGGACTTAATTAACTTGTGCTTGAAGTTCCCCGGGTTCAACTTCAAGCTCAAGTTAATTAGGTACTATTAGTTAATGACTTATGTTGTACTTTATCTATTTTCAATTATTTTGATTTGAATTTTGGAGGAACGAATAATGACTATTTAGCATTTGCTTTGTTTTGCGAGGACTAATGCTGTTCACTATTGGGTTCAACTTCAAGATTACTTTAACTAGGTATTATTAGTCAATGCCTTATGTTGGGCTTGCCTATTTAAATTTTTTCTTATTTGAATTTTTTGAGTAATAAGTAGTGACTACCTTGCATTTGTTTTGATTTGCAAGGACTAAAGCTATTGACTAACGCACTCGATTGGATGTATTATGCTAATAGCGAGACCTAGGCCCAGGTACTGTCAGATACTTATCTCCACACTTTTAAACAATGAGGTACGTAACAATTGCTTTTAAATTTTGTATGTTCATCTCGGGACTTAATTAACTTGTGCTTGAAGTTCCCCGGGTTCAACTTCAAGCTCAAGTTAATTAGGTACTATTAGTTAATGACTTATGTTGTACTTTATCTATTTTCAATTATTTTGATTTGAATTTTGGAGGAACGAATAATGACTATTTAGCATTTGCTTTGTTTTGCGAGGACTAATGCTGTTCACTATTGGGTTCAACTTCAAGATTACTTTAACTAGGTATTATTAGTCAATGCGTTATGTTGGGCTTGCCTATTTAAATTTTTTCTTATTTGAATTTTTTGAGTAATAAGTAGTGACTACCTTGCATTTGTTTTGATTTGCAAGGACTAAAGCTATTGACTAACGCACTCGATACGTAACAATTGCTTTTAAATTTTGTATGTTCATCTCGGGACTTAATTAACTTGTGCTTGAAGTTCCCCGGGTTCAACTTCAAGCTCAAGTTAATTAGGTACTATTAGTTAATGCCTTATGTTGTACTTTATCTATTTTCAATTATGTTGATTTGAATTTTTGAGGAACGATTAGTGACTATTTATTATTTGCTTTGTTTTGTCAGGAGCAATGCTGTTGACTATTGGGTTCAACTTAAAGATAACATTAACTAGGTATTATTAGTCAATGCCTTATGTTGGGCTTTGCCTCTTTAAAATTTTTCTTATTTCAATTTTTTGAGTAATAAGTAGTGACTACCTTGCATTTGTTTTGATTTGCAAGGACTAAAGCTATTGACTAACGCACTCGATTGGATGTATTATGCTAATAGCGAGACCTAGGCACAGGTACTATCAGATACTTATCTCCACACTTTTAAACAATGAGGTACGTAACAATTGCTTTAAATTTTGTATGTTCATCTCGGGACTTAATTAACTTGTGCTTGAAGTTCCCCGGGTTCAACTTCAAGCTCAAGTTAATTAGGTACTATTAGTTAATGACTTATGTTGTACTTTATCTATTTTTGATTTGAATTTTGGAGGAACGAATAATGACTATTTAGCATTTGCTTTGTTTTGTGAGGACTAATGCTGTCGAATGTCGAGTTCAACTTCATGATAAAGTTAACTAGGTATTATTAGTCAATGCCTTATGTTGCGCTTTGTCTATTTAAAATTTTTCTTATTTGAGTTTTTTTGGTAGCAAATAGTGTCTACCTTGCATTTGTTTTTTTTTCCAAGGACTAACGCACTCGATTGGATGTATCATGCTAATAGAGAAATCTAGGCCCAGGTACTGTCAGATACTTATCTTCACACTTTTAATTAATGAGGTACGTAATAATTGCGTCAAATTTTGTATAATCATCTTTAGACTTAATTAACTTGAGCTTGAAGTACCCCGGTTTCAACTTCAAGCTCAAGTTAATTAGATATTATTAGTTAACGCCTTATGTTGTACTTTGTCAATTTCAAATTATGCTGATTTGGATTTTTAAGCAACGAATAGTGACTATTTAGCATTTGCTTTTTTTGTGAGGACTAATGTTGTTGACCATCGGGTTCAACCTAAAGATAACATTAACTAGGTATTATTAGTCAATGCCTTATGTTGGGCTTTGCATATTTAAAATTTTTCTTATTTGAATTTTTTGACTAATAAGTAGTGTCTACCTTGCATTTGTTTTTTTTTGCAAGGACTAAAGCTATTGACTAACGCACTCAATTGGATGTATCATCCTAATCGTGAGTTCTAGGCCCTGTCAGATACTTATCTCCACACTTTTAAACAATTTGGTACGTAAAAATTGCATTCAATTTTGTATATTCATCTCGGGACTTAATTAACTTTAGCTTGAAGTTCCCCGGGTTCAACGTCCAGCTCAAGTTAATTAGGTACTATGAGTTAATGCCTTATGTTGTACTTTATCTATTTTCAATTATGCTGATCTGAATTTTTGAGTAACGAATATTGAATATTTTGCATTCGCTTTGTTTTGTGAGGACTAATGCTGTCAACTGTCGAGTTCAACTTCATGATAAAGTTAACTAGGTATTATTAGTCAATGCCTTATGTTGCGCTTACCCTATTTAAAATTTTTCTTATTTGAATTTTTTGAGTAGTAAATAGTGTCTACCTTGTATTTGTTTTTTTTTCCAAGGACTAAAGCTATTGACTAACGCACTCGATTTGATTATCATGCTAATAGCGAGACCTAGGCCCAGGTACTGTCAGATACTTATCTCCACACTTTTAAACAATGAGGTATGTAACAATTGCTTTAAATTTTGTATGTTCGTCTCCGAACTTAATTAACTTTAGCTTGAAGTTCCCCGGGTTCAACGTCCAGCTCAAGTTAATTAGGTACTATTAGTTAATGCCTTATGTTCTACTTTATCTATTTTCAATTATGTTGATTCAAATTTTTGAATAACGAATACTACCTATTTTGCATTTGCTTTGTTTGTGAGAACTAACATTGTCGACTGTCTGGTTCAACTTCATGATCAAGTTAACTAGGTATTATTAGTCAATGCCTTATGTTGCGCTTTGTCTATTTAAAATTTTTCTTATTTGAATTTTTTTGGTAGCAAATAGTGTCTACCTTGCATTTGTTTTTTTTTCCAAGGACTAACGCACTCGATTGGATGTATCATGCTAATAGAGAAATCTAGGCCCAGGTACTGTCATATACTTATCTTCACATTTTTAATTAATGAGGTACGTAATAATTGCGTCAAATTTTGTATAATCATCTTTAGACTTAATTAACTTGAGCTTGAAGTACCCCGGGTTCAACTTCAAGCTCAAGTTAATTAGATATTATTAGTTAACGCCTTATGTTGTGCTTTGTCAATTTCAAATTATGCTGATTTGAATTTTTAAGCAACGAATAGTGACTATTTAGCATTTGCTTTTTTTGTGAGGACTAATGTTGTTGACCATCGGGTTCAACCTAAAGATAACATTAACTAGGTATTATTAGTCAATGCCTTATGTTGGGCTTTGCATATTTAAAATTTTTCTTATTTGAATTTTTTGACTAATAAGTAGTGTCTACCTTGCATTTGTTTTTTTTTTTTGCAAGGACTAAAGCTATTGACTAACGCACTCAATTGGATGTATCATGCTAATCGTGAGTTCTAGGCCCTGTCAGATACTTATCTCCACACTTTTAAACAATGTGGTACGTAAAAATTGCATTCAATTTTGTATATTCATCTCGGGACTTAATTAACTTTAGCTTGAAGTTCCCCGGGTTCAACGTCCAGCTCAAGTTAATTAGGTACTATGAGTTAATGCCTTATGTTGTACTTTATCTATTTTCAGTTATGCTGATCTGAATTTTTGAGTAACGAATAGTGATTATTTTGCATTTGGTTTGTTTTGTGAGGACTAATGCTGTCGACTGTCGAGTTCATCTACATGATAAAGTTAACTAGGTATTATTAGTTAATGCCTTATGTTGCGCTTTGCCTATTTAAATTTTTTCTTATATGAATTTTTTGAGTAATAAGTAGTGTCTACCATGCATTTGTTATGTTTTGCAAGGATTAAATCTATTGACTAACGCACTCGATTGGATGTATCATGCTAATAGTGAGTTCTAGGCCCAGGTACTGTCAGATACTTATCTTCACACTTTTACACAATGAGGTATGTAAAAATTGCATTAAATTTTGTATATTCATCTCGGGACAAAATTAACTTTAGCTTGAAGTTCCCCGGGTTCAACGTCCAGCTAAAGTTAATTAGGTACTATTAATTAATGCCTTATGTTGTACTTTATCTGTTTTCAATTATGTTGATTTGAATTTTTGAGGAACGATTAGTGACTATTTAGCATTTGCTTTGTTTTCTGAGGATTAATGCTATTGACTATCGGGTTCAACTTAAAGATAACGTTAACTAGGTATTATTAGTCAATTCCTTATGTTGGGCTCTGTGTATTAAAATTTTTCTTATTTGAATTTTTTGACTAATAAGTAGTGACTACCTTGTATTTGTTTTCTTTCGCAAGGACTAAAGCTATTGACTAACGCACTCGATTGGATGTATCTTGCTAATAGCGAGACCTAGGCCCAGGTACTGTCAGATACTTATCTCCACACTTTTAAACAATGAGGTACGTAACAATTGCTTTTAAATTTTGTATGTTCATCTCGGGACTTAATTAACTTGTGCTTGAAGTTCCCCGGGTTCAACGTCCAGCTCAAGTTAATTAGGTACTATGAGTTAATGCCTTATGTTGTACTTTATCTATTTTCAGTTATGCTGATCTGAATTTTTGAGTAACGAATAGTGATTATTTTGCATTTGGTTTGTTTTGTGAGGACTAATGCTGTCGACTGTCGAGTTCATCTACATGATAAAGTTAACTAGGTATTATTAGTTAATGCCTTATGTTGCGCTTTGCCTATTTAAATTTTTTCTTATATGAATTTTTTGAGTAATAAGTAGTGTCTACCATGCATTTGTTATGTTTTGCAAGGATTAAATCTATTGACTAACGCACTCGATTGGATGTATCATGCTAATAGTGAGTTCTAGGCCCAGGTACTGTCAGATACTTATCTTCACACTTTTACACAATGAGGTATGTAAAAATTGCATTAAATTTTGTATATTCATCTCGGGACAAAATTAACTTTAGCTTGAAGTTCCCCGGGTTCAACGTCCAGCTAAAGTTAATTAGGTACTATTAATTAATGCCTTATGTTGTACTTTATCTGTTTTCAATTATGTTGATTTGAATTTTTGAGGAACGATTAGTGACTATTTAGCATTTGCTTTGTTTTCTGAGGATTAATGCTATTGACTATCGGGTTCAACTTAAAGATAACGTTAACTAGGTATTATTAGTCAATTCCTTATGTTGGGCTCTGTGTATTAAAATTTTTCTTATTTGAATTTTTTGACTAATAAGTAGTGACTACCTTGTATTTGTTTTCTTTCGCAAGGACTAAAGCTATTGACTAACGCACTCGATTGGATGTATCTTGCTAATAGCGAGACCTAGGCCCAGGTACTGTCAGATACTTATCTCCACACTTTTAAACAATGAGGTACGTAACAATTGCTTTAAATTTTGTATGTTCATCTCGGGACTTAATTAAATTGAGCTTGAAGTTCCCCGGGTTCAACGTCCAGCTCAAGTTAATTAGGTAGTATGAGTTAATGCCTTATGTTTTACTTTATCTATTTTCAATTATGTTGATTTGAATTTTTGAGGAACGAATAGTTACTTTTAAGAATTGTCTTTGTTTTGTGAGGATTAATGCTGTTTACTATCGGGTTCAACTTCAAGATAACGTTAACTAGGTATTATTAGTCAATGCCTTATGTTGGGCTCCGCATATTTAAATTTTTTTTTATTTGAATTTTTTGAGTAATAAGTAGTGACTACCTTGCATTTGTTTTGCAAGGACTAAAGCTATTGACTAACGCACTCGATTGGATGTATCGTGCTAATAGCGAGACCTACGCCCAGGTACTGTCAGATACTTATCTCCACACTTTTAAACAATGCGGTACGTAACAATTTCTTTAAATTTTGTATATTCATCTCGGGACTTAATTAACTTCAGCTTGAAGTTCCCCTTGCATTTGTTTTGTTTTGCAAGGACTAAAGCTATTGACTAACGCACTCGATTGGATGTATCGTGCTAATAGCGAGACCTACGCCCAGGTACTGTCAGATACTTATCTCCACACTTTTAAACAATGCGGTACGTAACAATTGCTTTAAATTTTGTATATTCATCTCGAGACTTAATTAACTTCAGCTTGAAGTTCCCCTTGCATTTGTTTTGTTTTGCACTTTTAAACAATACGGTACGTAACAATTCATCTCGGGACTTAATTAACTTGAGCTTGAAGTTCCCCGGGTTCAACTTCAAGCTCAAGTTAATTACGTACTATTAGTTAATGACTTATGTTGTACTTTATCTATTTTCAATTATGTTGATTTGAATTTTTGAGGAACGAATAGTGACTATTTAGCATTTGCTTTGTTTTTTGAGGATTAATGCTATTGACTATCGGGTTCAACTTAAAAATAACATTAACTAGGTATTATTAGTCAATGCCTTATGTTGGGCTTTGCATATTTAAATTTTTTCTTATTTGAATTTTTTGAGTAATAAGTAGTGACTACCTTACATTTGTTTTGTTTTGCAAGGACTAAATCTATTGACTAACGCACTTGATTGGATGTATCATGCTAAGAGCGAGACCAAGGCCCAGGTACTGTCAGATATTTATCTCCACACTTTTAATTAATGAGGTACGTAACAATTGCTTTAAATTTTTTATAATCATCTCTGGACTTAATTAACTTGAGCTTGAAGTTTCCCGGGTTCAACTTCAAGCTCAAGTTAATCAGGTATTATTAGTTAACGCCTTATGATATATTTTGTCAATTTCAAATTATTCTGATTTGATTATTTGAGTAATTAGTTTTGACAATTTTGCATTTATTTTGCTTTGCGAGTACTAATGTTATTGAATATGAGGTTCAACTTCAAGCTCAAGTGAATTAGGTATTATTAGTTAATGATTTATGTTGTACTTTATCTATTTTCAATTATGCTGATCTGAATTTTTGAGTGACGAATATTGAATATTTTGCATTTGCTTTGTTTTCTGAGGACTAATGCTGTCGACTGTCGGGTTCAACTTCAATCTCAAGTTAACTAGGTATTATTAGTCAATGCCTTATGTTGCACTTTGCCTATTTAAATTTTTCTTATTTGAATTTTTTGAGTTGTAAATAGTGTCTACCTTGTATCTGTTTTATTTTTCAAGGACTAAAGCTATTGACTAACGCACTTGATTGGATGTATCATGCTAATAGCGAGACCAAGGCTCAGGTACTGTCAGATACTTATCTCCACACTTTTAATTAATGAGGTTCGTACAATTGCTTCAAATTTTGTATAATCATCTCTGGACTTAATTAACTTGAGCTTGAAATTCCCCGGGCTAAAGTTCAAGCTCAAGTTAATCAGGTATTATTAGTTAACGTCTTATGATATACTTTCTCAATTTCAAATTATGTTCATTTGATTATTTGAGTAATTGGTTGTGACTATTTTGCATTTGTTTTGTTTTGCGAGTCCTAATGCTATTGATTACAAGGTTCAACTTCAAGCTCAAGTGAATTAGGTATTATTAGTTAACGATTTATGTTGCACTTTATCTATTTTCAATTATGCTGATCTGAATTTTTGAGTGACGAATATTGAATATTTTGCATTTGCTTTGTTTTGTGAGCAATAATGCTGTGAACTGTCGAATTCAACTTCATGATAAAGTTAACTAGGTATTATTAGTCAATGCCTTATGTTGGGCTTTGCATATTTAAAATTTTTTCTTATTTGACTATTTTGAGTAATAAGTAGTAACTAACTTGCATTTGTTTTTTTTTTTGTAAGGACTAAAGCTCTTGACTAACGCACTTGATTGGATATATCATGCTAATAGCGAGACCTTGGCCCAGGTACTATCAGATACTTATCTCCACACTTTTAAACAATGAGGTACGTAATAATTGCTTTACATTTTGTATATTCATCTAAGGACTTAATTAACTTGAGCTTGAAGTTCCCCAGGTTCAACTTCAAGCTGAAGTTAATAAGGTACTATTAGTTAACGCCTTATGTTGTACTTTGTCAATTTCAAATTAAGCTAATTTAATTTTTTGAGTAGTTTCTTGTGACTATTTTGTATTTGTTTTGTTTTGCGAGTCCTAATGCTATTGATTACGTGGCTCAATTTCAAGCTCAAGTGAATTAGGTATTATTAGTTAATGATTTATGTTGTACTTTATTTATTTTCAATTATGTTGCTTTGAATTCTTGAGTAACGAATAGTGACTATTTTGCATTTGCTTTGTTTTGTGAGGACTAATGCTGTCAACTGTCGAGTTCAACTTCATGATAAAGTTAACTAGGTATTATTTGTCAACACCATATGTCGCGCTTTGCCTATTTAAAATTTTTCTTATTTGAATTTTTTGAGTAGGAAATAGTGTCTACCTTTCTTTTGTTTTTTTTTCAAGGACTAAAGCAATTGACTAACGCACTCGATTGGATGTATCATGCCAATAGCGAGACCTAGGCCCAGGGACTGTCAGATACTTATCTCCACACTTTTAAACAACGAGGTACGTAACAATTGCTTTTAATTTTGCATATTCATCTCGGGACTTAATTAACTTGAGCTTGAAGTTCCACGGGTTCAACTTCAAGCTCAAGTTAATTAGGTATTATTAGTTAACGCCTTATGTTTTACTTTGTCAATTTCAAATTATGCTGATTTGATTATTTGAGTAATTAGTTGGGACTATTTTGCATTTGTTTTGTTTTGCGAGTCCTAATGCTATTGATTACAAGGTTCAACTTCAAGCTCAAGTGAATTAGGTATTATTAGTTAACGATTTATGTTGCACTTTATCTATTTTCAATTATGCTGATCTGAATTTTTGAGTAACGAATATTGAATATTTTGCATTCGCTTTGTTTTGTGAGGACTAATGCTGTCAACTGTCGAGTTCAACTTCATGATAAAGTTAACTAGGTATTATTAGTCAATGCCTTATGTTGCGCTTACCCTATTTAAAATTTTTCTTATTTGAATTTTTTGAGTAGTAAATAGTGTCTACCTTGTATTTGTTTTTTTTTTCCAAGGACTAAAGCTATTGACTAACGCACTCGATTTGATTATCATGCTAATAGCGAGACCTAGGCCCAGGTACTGTCAAAAACTTATCTCCACACTTTTAAACAATGAGGTACGTAACAATTGCTTTAAATTTTGTATATTCATCTCGAGACTTAATTAATTTTAGCTTGAAGTTCCCCGGGCTCAACTTCAAGCTCAAGTTAATCAGGTATTATTAGTTAACGCCTTATGTTGTACTTTATCTATTTTCAATTATGCTGATTTGAATTTTTGAGTGACAAATACTGACTAGTTTGCATTTACTTTGTTTTCTGAGGACTAATGATGTCGATTGTCGGGCTCAACTTCAAGCTAAAGTTAACTAGGTATTATTAGTCAATGCCTTATGTTGGGCTTTGCCTATTTAAATTTTTTCTTATTTGATTTTTTGACTAACGCACTCGATTGGTTGTATCATGCTAATAGCGAGACCTAGGCCCAGGTACTGTCAGATACTTATCTCCAAACTTTTAAACAATGAGGTATGTAACAATTGCTTTAAATTTTGTATATTCATCTCAGGACTTAATTAACTCGAGCTTGAAGTTTCCCGGGTTCAACTTCAAGCTTAAGTTAATCAGGTATTATTAGTTAACGCCTTATGTTGTACTTTGTCAATTTCAAATTAAGCTAATTTAATTTTTTGAGTAATTTCTTGTGACTATTTTGCATTTGTTTTGTTTTGCGAGTCCTAATGCTATTGATTACGTGGTTCAACTTCAAGCTTAAGTGAATTAGGTATTATTAGTTAATGATTTATGTTGTACTTTATTTATTTTCAATTATGTTGCTTTGAATTCTTGAGTTACGAATAGTGACTATTTTGCATTTGCTTTGTTTTGTGAGGACTAATGCTGTCAACTGTCGAGTTCAACTTCATGATAAAGTTAACTAGGTATTATTTGTCAATACCATATGTCGCGCTTTGCCTATTTAAAATATTTCTTATTTGAATTTTTTGAGTAGGAAATAGTGTCTACCTTTCTTTTGTTTTTCTTTCAAGGACTAAAGCTATTGACTAACGCACTCGATTGGATGTATCATGCCAATAGCGAGACCTAGGCCCAGGGACTGTCAGATACTTATCTCCACACTTTTAAACAACGAGGTACGTCACAATTGCTTTGAATTTTGCATATTCATCTCGAGACTTAATTAACTTGAGCTTGAAGTTCCACGGGTTCAACTTCAAGCTCAAGTTAATTAGGTATTATTAGTTAACGCCTTATGTTTTACTTTGTCAATTTCAAATTATGCTGATTTGATTATTTGAGTAATTAGTTGGGACTATTTTGCATTTGTTTTGTTTTGCGAGTCCTAATGCTATTGATTACAAGGTTCAACTTCAAGCTCAAGTGAATTAGGTATTATTAGTTAACGATTTATGTTGCACTTTATCTATTTTCAATTATGCTGATCTGAATTTTTGAGTAACGAATATTGAATATTTTGCATTCGCTTTGTTTTGTGAGGACTAATGCTGTCAACTGTCGAGTTCAACTTCATGATAAAGTTAACTAGATATTATTAGTCAATGCCTTATGTTGCGCTTACCCTATTTAAAATTTTTCTTATTTGAATTTTTTGAGTAGTAAATAGTGTCTACCTTGTATTTGTTTTTTTTTCCAAGGACTAAAGCTATTGACTAATGCACTCGATTTGATTATCATGCTAATAGCGAGACCTAGGACCAGGTACTGTCAAATACTTATCTCCACACTTTTAAACAATGAGGTACGTAACAATTGCTTTAAATTTTGTATATTCATCTCGAGACTTAATTAATTTTAGCTTGAAGTTCCCCGGGCTCAACTTCAAGCTCAAGTTAATCAGGTATTATTAGTTAACGCCTTATGTTGTACTTTATCTATTTTCAATTATGCTGATTTGAATTTTTGAGTGACAAATACTGACTACTTTGCATTTACTTTGTTTTCTGAGGACTAATGATGTCGACTGTCGGGCTCAACTTCAAGCTAAAGTTAACTAGGTATTATTAGTCAATGCCTTATGTTGGGCTTTGCCTATTTAAATTTTTTCTTATTTGATTTTTTGACTAACGCACTCGATTGGTTGTATCATGCTAATAGCGAGACCTAGGCCCAGGTACTGTCAGATACTTATCTCCACACTTTTAAACAATGAGGTATGTAACAATTGCTTTAAATTTTGTATATTCATCTCAGGACTTAATTAACTCGAGCTTGAAGTTTCCCGGGTTCAACTTCAAGCTCAAGTTAATCAGGTATTATTAGTTAACGCCTTATGATATACTTTGTCAATATTTTGTTTTGCGAGTACTAATGCTATTGATTATGAGGTTCAACGTCCAGCTAAAGTTAATTAGGTACTATTAGTTAATGCCTTATGTTGTACTTTATCTATTTTCAATTATGTTGATTTGAATTTTTGAGGAACGATTAGTGACTATTTATTATTTGCTTTGTTTTGTCAGGAGCAATGCTGTTGACTATTGGGTTCAACTTAAAGATAACATTAACTAGGTATTATTAGTCAATGCCTTATGTTGGGCTTTGCCTCTTTAAAATTTTTCTTATTTCAATTTTTTGAGTAATAAGTAGTGACTACATTGCATTTGTTTTTTTTTACAAGGACTAAAGCTATTGACTAACGCACTCGATTGGATGTATCGTGGTAATAGCAAGACCTAGGCCCAGGTACTGACAAATACTTATCTCCACACTTTTAAACAATGAGGTACGTAACAATTGCTTTAAATTTTGTTTTGCGAGGACTAATGTTGTCGACTGTCGAGTTCAACTTCATGATAAAGTTGACTAGGTATTATTAGTCAATGCCTAATGTTGGGCTTTGCCCATTTAAAATTTTTCTTATTTGAATTTTTTAAGTAATAAGTTGTGTCTACCTTGCATTTATTTTTTTTTGCAAGGACTAAATCTATTGACTAACGTACTCGATTGGATGTGTCATGTTAATAGCGAGACCTAGGCCTAGGTACTGTCAGATACTTATATCTACACTTTTTAACAATGAGGTACGTAACAATTGCTTTAAATTTTTTATATTCATCTCTGGACTTAATTAACTTGAGCTTGATGTTCCCCGGGTTCAACTTCAAGCTCAAGTTAATCAGGTATTATTAGTTAACGGCTTATGATATACTTTTTCAATTTCAAATTATGCTAATTTGATTATTTGAGTAATTAGTTGTGACTATTTTGCATTTATTTTTCTTTGCGAGTACTAATATTATTGATTATGAGGTTCAACTTCAAGCGCAAGTGAATTAGGTATTATTAGTTGATGCCTTATGTTGTACTTTATCTATTTTCAATTATGCTGATTTGAATTTTTGAATAACGAATACTGACTAATTTTCAGTTGTTTTATTTTGTGAGGACTAATGCTGTCGATTGTCGAGTTCAACTTCAAGATAAAGTTAACTAGGTATTATTAGTCAATGCCTTATGTTGGGCTTTTCCTATTTAAATTTTTTCTTGTTTAAATTTTTTGAGTAATAAGTAGTGACTACCTTGCATTTGTTTTGTTTTGCAAGGACTAAAGCTGTTGACTAACGCACTCAATTGGATGTATCATGCTAATAGCGAGACCTAGGCCCAGGTACTGTCAGATACTTATCTCTACACTTTTAAACAATGAGGTTCGTAACAATTGCTTTAAATTTTGTATATTCATCTCGGACTTAATTAACTTGAGCTTGAAGTTCCCTGGGTTCAACTTCAAGCTCAAGTTAATCAGGTATTATTAGTTAACGCCTTATGTTGTACTTTGTCAATTTCAAATTATGCTGATTTGAATATTTGAGCAATTAGTTGTGACTACTTTGCATTTATTTTGTTTTGTGAGGACTAATGTTATTGACTTACGGGTTCAACTTCAAGCTCAAGGTAATTAGGTATTATTAGCTAATGTCTTATGTTGTACTTTATCTATTTTCAATTATGCTGAATTGAATTTTTGAGTAACGAATACTGACTATTTTGCATTTGCTTTATTTTGTGAGGACTAATGTTGTCGACTGTCGTGTTCAACTTCAAGATAAAGTTTAGGTATTATTAGTCAATGCCTTATGTTGGGCTTTGCCTATTTACAATTTTGCTTATTTTGATTTTTTTAAGTAATAAATAGTGACTGTTTTGCACTTGTTTTGTTTTCGAGGACTAATGTTTTTGACTTTCAAGTTCAACTTCAAGAAGTGAATTAGGTATTATTTTGTCTTCTCTTTTTACGATTCTTTTACTATTTATCTGTTTTTACCTGAGATTGATTGTTGTCCGACATCAATTATTCTGTTGTAGATTGGGATTTAAAAGGAGTCTTATATATAGGTGTATATCTGAACATACATATGTACTCATATAGCTAAACACATCCTAGTTCTCATATGGAACACATTTTTATTTTATCTATCATTGTAAATGTTACTAGTGGCCGTTGTTAGACCACTAAACTAATTGTCTCCAAAGCTTAAGTAGTCAAGAAATATGCCCAATAATATATATCAAGCTATCCAACTCCCTTCCTCACATGCAATCCCGTCATTCACATTGTGATGCAAACATCAATTAATATATCATGTTAACAAAGTAGAAGAGAAAGAAGAATTCAAATGAGGAACAAACGTAGACGAA
>BRYE01000005.1:14048536-14076036 GCA_030159115.1 Actinidia arguta var. hypoleuca | reverse complement strand
GTATTACAAATTCAACCAATTTGATGGATTACAAATCTATCGTATTACATATCCAACTTCAAATGGAGTCAACAAACACCATATTAGTGGTCCCACAAGATTTGTAATTCAATATGACATTTTTATCTCCAAAACAAGCATGCCCTAAAATGCCATACCTTCTACTACACCGAATATGAAATTATGTAAAATAAAAATAATTTCAGTGCCTGTTTGGCACCAGCTTTTTTCAGGGGGTTTTTTGGTTTTTTTTCTTAAAATAAGCAAAAAAATCAATCAGAGTTGGCTTTTTTATTTTTCTGATTTTGCTTTTTTGTAAAGTCACAAAAGCAAAAAAGTCAAAAAATTTTGACCTTTTTAGTAACAAGCTTAAAAAAAGCTTGACTTTTAAGCATTACCAAACGGAGCCTCAATATGATTTCTAAATGTTTACTTTTGTTGAAGTTGATAATATTTGAAATTCATAAAATAAAAAAGTTGAACATTTGTTGTTTTATTTTAGTTAATGATAATACTTTTAGACATGACTAAGAAATTAATATTTAAATCTATAGATTTTTGTATACAACATTGAAAAATTAATTTCTTATTTTAATTATTGTGAAACTTTTATAGTTTGTCGTCGCTATTGTTACCAAGAATATTAATAATTTGGAATTGTAAAATTTTACAATGTGCGAGACTATAAATTTTTTTAGCGATAGTGGTTGCAGCGACAATAGGTGATTGGCAGTGGTGTTGCGTGGCGATGATGGTTGGTGGTCATTGCTAGTGGTAATTTGCAGCAACGGTGAGTGGTGGATTTGGGTATTTAGCAATAGTTGTGTTGTTTAGTATGGTGGTGGTTGCGGATTGTATAAATTCACAATTGTGCATTATAAAAATTTATAGTACTGAACTGTGAAAATTCTCAGTGATTACTATTATATATGGTGACTGACGAATATATTTTAGGAATTTATATTTATTGTATTAATTTATATATGTTATTGAATTGACATTATTTTTTAACTAACTGCTAATATGATATTAGTTTTTTAACTAAAATGAAAATTTTCTCATTAAACAAGCGGGTTGAGTATGATACACATCGGAGTTCGGAATGTTATTTTTGAATTAAATTAATGTGAAGGTCTTTATTAGTTAAAAACTTGTTTAGTTATGAGCTTACAAAAATATGACCCACTTAGAAGAATACCTTTGAATTTTGACCTCTATGAATTGATATTAAAACAGCGCTGGGTTTTTTAAAAACGAGGACTTTGTTAGAATATTGTTTAAAAATTGAGATGTATTTACAAAATACTGTTACATCATCACTTTACAAAAATGGATAACAGTTTACTTCTTCCGTTAGTCAACCGTCTATTGGCTCAACGAAAAAAGCATGACATCAACAAACAATTGGTTATAAATGATGACTTTGCCCTTACGACCATAATCGCTCAATTCGTCCACCTAGACTGATGAACTGCTGATCAATTCACGAATTGACGAATTTATCGAGAATTCATGATAAATTCACAAGTTCTTCTTGTGTTAAGTTGGGAGTTTATTTCGTATCATTCATTAATTTATAAATATAGTTTACTCGTGATTTACTCTCAATTGTGTCTCTCTGAATTCTCTCTCTTTCTATATAAATATAGTTTAAGATTTACTTGTTGGTCTTCCAGCCTCCAAGTCCAAGCCCACTTTCTATCTCAACACTTGACCCCACTCTCGATCCCTACATCATCTGCTACTTAGTTTGATTAGATGACAACTACGTCGAATGTAGTTTTGGAATGGTGATAGGTGAGAGATCAAAGGGAGCTGCTTGGGTGGCAAATTTGATTGAATCGGGATGGGTACTCCGATTGTAGTTAGGCGGTTGATTTAGTCAGCTGTAGATGAAGAAAGAGAAGAGAATTTAGATAGAGAGAGATATGGGAGAAGAATAAGAAGATAGGAAATAAAAGAAGAGATCGGTAGGTAGTGAGAAAGGAGGCAGAGGATAGGAAAAAATGACGCAATAGGGAGGCAGGGAAAGGCAGAGGGGGATGAGGTGGAGGGCGAGAGGATGGCTCTACCTGGCTGATTAAGCAACATAAGAGAATAAATAGAAAGGGCCAACATAAATCAAACTCAGGTGCACAATCATTGCATATCAACCTCTTCTCTGTGCAGACATATATATAGAAAATGGTATCTGGAATGCTATATATGCAAATCCCACCATATCAATTGCAATCACATACCTGGCAATTAATTTTCAACATAAAATTTACAGAACATAATTTGATTAATTTTGTGTTATAAAATGGACGAAAAGTGTAATTTTGAAAACACGTCCTCTATTATTTTGAAGACAAATAAATAAAAGGAGAGTTAGTAAATGGTGAGAGATTTTTACTATCGGTAAACGAATACAACTATAATTACCGAGAAAACCCTAGTCTTTCTCTCCCTGGGAGCCCCTATCTTTTGCAAAGTGTCTTCCCTCTTCGATCTTCTACAGTTAGGGGTGGAGGAGATAACCCCCACGTCCCCCTTCCTCTCCCTCTGATATATCCTTTTGATCTCTTTTCCTTTTCACTGTTATTCGTCTTTTACCATAGTTACCTTGTAACTATTGTCCTCCAGACACGTTGCCATTAGATCTGACTCTTAAGGTACACCAAAGACGAATCTTGATATCCATATGGTTTGGTATTTTCTTTTCTCTTTTACTTTCTTCAATAGAATAAATCTCCCTATGTGAAAGTCGTTTCTTCTTCTTTTTGGAGTTTGTTTTCTTCTTTTATCTCGATTGTACCTTGTAGTCCGATTTCTATCAAGTTAAGTTTGGCTTGTATCTCGTGAATTTGTGAGCACTCATAGAGTATGCTATGGGAGGTCTTTCATCCTCTTTTGATGTTTTTTTCCTCTTTTAGATTTTTTTTGTGTAGTGTAATGGTTCTTTCTATCATTAATGAAATTGTTTTATCGTTTGACAAAAAAAAATTATCGGTGTTTTTAGCTTGTTTAATTGGTTTGCGGATCTATCTTAATGGATAGTCAATGATTTATAATATTTATAACCAAAAGTCTATGATTTTTTATGTGAATACAACATTACTCTTCTTTTAATTTTATATATATATATACTTATTAATTATCCAATACAAAGTGTCAACTCACTACCCCCACCTACCGTCAATTATCGACGACTTTTCTAACGAACATACGATAACTTTTTTGGCAAATTTTTTGGCGAACCTCCGACAAATTTTTTAGTGATTAATTTCACTGATTTAGTATTTTGCGAGTAGAAAGCGAATACCAACAATTTACTGCTTGACTTTCCACATAAAAAAGTAACAATGAAATTTTACTATTTGATTTTTCAACGAACTTTCCACAAATAAATTTATCTTTGAAAATATTTTTCAGAAAAGTCGAAGATCAAAAGGTAACCTCCAAACACCAGCTGCCGGAGAGGGATAGGGATGGTGATGGTGTAATGAGAAATAAGAAGGAGTATAGAAAATACAAGAGTATTTTTGTCCAGAGTTAAAAAAAGAGTTATGGCTTTGGATTTTGTTGACATAGATCCAATGCTTTAAGAATCTAGGGCGAGCAATTCAATAGTCAATACAGCTCTTATACCTCGACACAACTCGGGCGACCTGCGCAGCAATGAACAAATGTTACCGGTGGAGGTGAGGCCTCTCAAAATCCCTCTAGCATGCGAATCAGACCAATGTAATTAAAAAGCTAAGCAATGAACAAGCACAGCTATCAATGTGCAGTAAATGAATCGTACCTCATAATGATAGAGGGACCAACTTTTATATAGATAGAGAATGATGAGTCGTGTCAGTGGATCACGACGAGATTCTTGGAAGGATAAGTATGAGAGAATATCCCTAAAGTACCGAAGACAAAATAGAAAGTTTTCATTTGGAGATCAATCCGCAATTATAGGCGACGTAATGGAGAAGGAGTCTCACGGAGATAAACCCTTGATAAGTTGGAGTCTTCAAGTAATTAGAAGTCTTAGTGGAAGTGGAATCTCTGGTCAGGAGAAGCGATCAACCTTGCCCATCAACAACAGCTGACGAGGTCACCAATTGGCGAAGTACACAACAAACGGTATGATTAGAGATCAAAATAGATATGGGAGAGATAATCTCTTTAGGCGACATGCCCAACTTGGAATATCAATAGGCGAATATTTTACTCCACATCATGTAAGGGTTACTAATTATAAGGGAATAGAAAATGCTATATGTATTCGAATTATTCACAAAAGGAAAACCTATTTTGGAAGGGTTTCTAATTGTATTGAGTTTTCTATATGGGAAAGGAATTCTAATGTAATATGAATCTTGATTTACTTATAAATAGGTTCTGGGAGGTCTAGGTTTTTAGTGAGAGATACGATGGAATGGTTAGGGAAAAAATAGTGATGGAAGGGGTGAGGAAAAAAAATATCGTGAAGTATCATAGTGAGCGATGGCTCAACTATCTTTGAGTGTAGGGCTCGAGTAAAGGTGTAGATTTTGAGTATTTTGTCGGCCTCACATGTATTCTCTATTTTTCTCATATTGTGGAATATCTCTATCTCCTGTGGATATAGACAATTTGGGCAGAACCATGCAAACTTGGCGTTTCTTTTTTTCTCTCTCTCTCTTTCTCTGTGTTAATGTGCTTACTTATTAATTTGTGGGTATTTCTGTTGTGTAGATGGGTGTTGTATAAAATTTGACAAGTAGTATCAGAGCAGTTTGGGTCTAAACAATATTCACAACAACTGATCGTGACAAAAAAATCATAATTTTTTTTATCACAAAAGGTCGTAATATTTATCATAATGATGCATATTATACTATTTTTACTATTTATAATATACACCAAACCGAGCATAATATTTTTGTGATATACATAATTTTGCCAACATTAAATTGCTTGATTTCTGTCATGTTTTTGAGATGGAGTATTAGTTTTAACAACTAATTGATCTTGTGTGAATCCAGATTTTGGCATTGGAAATTTACAAATAGGAATGATGGATTATTTGGACATTTGATCTCTTCATGTTTTTTAGTTTGACATTGGTTCTCGGTTGATGTGTAAAATGGTTGGTACTGGCTCGACACATTTATTTCTATGCTTGACTTGGTTCGCTCAACTTATTCAATTGTACCGTATTGTACCGACCCATTTGATAAAATAATTTATGCTCGGCACATTTGACTTGTCTCGTGCTTTATCATGTTTAATTGTGTTTGTGCCGTACCTTGATCAAGAAGTTTAACAATTTTTTTTTATCAATTAGTATTAGGGTTTGGTGGGCCAAGGCAAAATATTTCTAGAAAGTCACTTGGAAAATGAGCTTTCTTACAGCATTAATGATTGTTTAGGGGTCATGGAGAGAGAAATGTAGTAGTCATAATTGTTGTGTTGCGTGATATTTGAGTGATTTATGTACAAAGGAACTAAGGAAGTAACATAAAAGTGATATCTTGAAATTATATTGACAATACAAATTTAGTCCAAAGCTAAATTTGAATCAAGAATTTGTGAAAAAAATTATGAAAGAAAAATATATAATAAACGAAAGCTAAATAATAAAATAAAATAAATTATTTATTCAATGCTTTCAAAATACTATGCGTCATTTATATATGATATTTTTAATCAATTACATAACGATAATTTTTTGTGAGTAGAATATAATTACTCACATTTGTTCATGGAATAGTTAAGAGATAAGGAGTGATCCAAAATAATTTTGTTAAGATCATTTGTTGGAAGTACCCTATAGACAATGTTACGTAGTACTTTCGAAAGTACATAATAATTTTTCTACTAATTTATGCATGCAATTTTTGATTATTTTTGTTTCTCTTGATAAATTATTCTATAAATTCTTTATCTAAATACAACTTAAAATACATTGTTAATTTTGTTTGATTTTTTTCTTTTTTCTTTTTAAAGAAAATAAAATAAAGTACTGTTATTAATTTATATATTAGTCCCATTTTTAAGTCGAGTAATAGAACTTGAGGGCATTAGCATATATTTACTCTTGAAACTGCCAATGTAACTTTATCAGAGCCTAGGCTTTTTCTAGATTAATAAAGGAAACGCTAGGCTTGTCCAGAGAGAGAGAGAGAGAGACAGAGAGGAGAGGCACACAACCGCTCACATCGCCGCCCCTGGTTTCGTCTCTTTTCACGTCGCCCAGAGAGAGAGAGAGAGAGAGAGAGAGAGTGGTCGACCACTATCGATGCAACTCATGCTCGCTGCCATCGCTCGCGTCGCCTTTCGCCGTTCGCCGGTCCTGGTCGCAGTTGCTCGCTTCCGGATCTAGTGTGTTGTTGATTTTGGGTTTGTTGTTTTGGTGGGTTTTGATTTTAGGGTGGTTGTTTCTTTGGGGGGTTTTGTGGTTTTTTGATTTTAGGGTTTTCTTTTGGTTCGCCCAAAGATAGAGAGAGAGAGATGGCGACCACTGTCGCTGCAACTCATGCTCGCTGTTGATTTTGGGTTTTTTGTTTTGGTGGTTTTTGATTTTACGGTTGTTTCTTTTTTTTTTTTTTTTTTGAGTTTTGTTGATTTGGGGGTTTATGGAGGTGACGGTGGTGATGGGCCGCCGGCCTGCCGGTCCCGGTCCCAGTTGATCGCTTGACCTGCATCTAGTGTGTTGTTGATTTTGGGTTTGTTGTTTTGGTGGTTTTTGATTTTAGGGTTGTTTCTTTTGGGGGTTTTGAGTTTTGTTGATTTTGGGGTTTATGGTGTATGGAGGTGACGGTGGTGATGGGCCGCTCGCCAGTCCTCGTCGCAGTTGATAGTTTCTCCCGGATCTCTAGCGTGTTGTTGATTTTGGGTTTTTTGTTTTGGTGGTTTTTGATTTTAGGGTTGTTTCTTTTTTAATTTTTAATTTTTTGAGTTTTGTTGATTTGGAGGTTTATGGAGGTGACGGTGGTGATGGGCCGCCGGCCTGCCGGTCCCTGTCCCAATTTATCGCTTGACCTGCATCTAGTGTGCTGTTGATTTTGGGTTTGTTGTTTTGGTTGTTTTTGATTTTAGGGTTTCTTTTGGGGGGTTTTGAGTTTTGTTGATTTTGGGGTTTATGGTGTATGGAGGTGACGGTGGTGATGGGCCGCTCGCCAGTCCTCATCGCAGTTGATAGTTTCTCCCGGATCTCTAGCGTGTTGTTGATTTTGGGTTTGTTGTTTTGGTGGTTTTTGATTTTAGGGTTGATTCTTTTGGGGGTTTTGAGTTTTGTTGATTGGGGGGTTTTGAGTTTTGTTGATTTGGGGGTTTATGGAGGTGACGGTGGTGATGGGCTGCCGGTCCCGGTCCCAGTTGATCGCTTGACCTGCATCTAGTGTGTTGTTGTTTTGGTGGGTTTTGATTTTAGTGGTGTTTCTTTAGGGGGGGTTGAGTTTTGTTGATTTGGGGATTTATGATTTATGGAGGTGACAGTGGTGATGGTTTACAGTGGTTGTTTATGGAGGTGGTGGTGGTGGTGGTGGTGGTGGACAGTGGTTGGGTGGTGGTTGGTTGTTAACGGAGTTTGTTTATGGAGATCCTCCCCTCTCTTGTACATTTGCTTTCCCCTTTTATTAGATGCAATAATTATTTCTATTGAATACTGATATCTTCAAGACTTCAACGTTGTTTGCTAGGTAACATCACATCAGCAGATAAATTCCGTACACAAAATTTTTCAGAAGATGCAAGGTCAAAGCAAATTCAGTTTTGTAGAGAAAGGCTGCTCATCTAGTGACAGTGGGCACTGGTGATCTTTAGACATGCGGGCAAGGATTGCTTGCAAACCCAAGAGAACTTTGGAATGTGGATGAACTCATCCTGACAGATTCTCCAGGATCAATAAACGATCCAATTCTGGAATATATAGACCACTCACAATTTGTCTACATCGCCAATGATGGATCTTCTTCAGTCATCTGTTCAAGGATATTTAATATAGCTGTTGTTGTCTCTCCTCCATGAGTTTATTCAACTGAAAAGACGAAGGTTCTTTGCTTTGTGAGTCTTTGTTATCTAGCCATGCATGGATAATTTTCACGGTATTAGGAGTAGGAAAAGTCTTTTATATTTTCACTTTTTGACTTTCTTATGAATCATTGGTACCATAGAGGACAGACAGATATGTCCAACTCCGAATTTATTCGGATAGTTACATCAATAACACCCTAAATATTGTTTGACTCGTTTTTTACACCCCCAAACATTTTATCCCGAGTTTACACAATAGATTCATGTGCCACTTAACATCCTTCTATTATTACATTGCCATTAGTCAAAATTCAAGTTGTCAGATATCAAACAGGTCCTCTCTCTAACAACTATCTACTACTCTCACACATTTTTCACCTCCGTCTGCTGCACCCTCTCTAAAGTACTAAATACACACATTTAGCTATTGATGGTCCCTCTCTAAATTACTAAATACACACATTTAGTTAATGATGATCCCTCTCTAAATTACTAAACACACACACACACACACACACAATGTATGTATGCACATTTATACATCTATTTGATTCAACTAAACCCGATGAATGACTATACACTCTTCAATAGCATTCAAGACCAGCACATCTTTTCCAAAGACAAGAACCGTATTTCTTGTTTCCATGCTGTGTTTGTGGATGCTTGAGCTCTGAGGAGCTGTTTATTGAGCACTGAGGAGGGTTTATCTATTCTCATCTCTTGCTTCTCTATATGGCTGGGTGCCCTTGGACATCTTTTGTTTTTTAAAAGTTTTTTTTTCTTTAAAAATAAAGGTTTATAAGAAATTGCTGACCTTCAGTAATTGGTGATGCAGATCCTCATCACTAGATTGTTGTATGTATGCATATCTACAACATCCAGTATATATTGTCCGTGGAGATGTATGTGGTCCTGCAACCATTTGTCCAATATGAAATATTTTCCTTTTTGGTTACACCACATAACCCTTGATTAGTGAATCTTTATTTAAATTTTGATTGTTGCAATCTCATCATCCAAGTATTGACCATTGCATATTGTGCTCCTTTTCTTTCATATCATCTGGTAATCGCTATATAGGTTGCTTAATACAGTCATTGGGACTCATGAGTTTCCATGCCTCTCTCACGACGTTTAACTTGGTGCTTCTTTGTAGTCCTTTTTACTGATTTTTTCTAGCTATCAATGTGAAAGATGTTATTCGAACAATATGGGTTTGTGGCCAAGTATATGGAGGCAGAAAACAATCTGGAGCACGCAATACTTGCATATTTGTGGCTCATATGTTTATTTTCTTGTTGGATTTTGATAACTGCTTTTTACTCATTCATCTTTAATATGTAATATCTTCGTTTTCAGGGAGAAATGGTTGCTGTGTCTACAGTGACAAAGCCAAACTTGGTCATAGAACCAAATTCAGAAAATCCCGGTGGTTTAACAGCTTATCTTGCAGAAAAGGCTCTAGTGGAACACTTTAAGAACATGACAATAGCTTGAAATGTCATTGGCTCTGTAACCTTGCCCACTAGGTTCAATATACTTCGAGAACCTCAGCTAAGAGGTTTCAATTGTAATGAATTGAAACCAAACCCGTACTGCATAAGAAAACTGAAAATTATTACTGGTCTCTTGTCCCCTTAGAAATTCTCATTTTTAATTATGCTTTTGACTGATTTGTTATGTTTATTTCTGTTATTCTTTACATATGTTGGTGTTTCTTTTTTTGTGTTTTATTTTGGGGTCCTTGATATTTTGCTTCCATTAATAATGATGCTTCATCATCATGGGATGCTTTATGATGTTTCATTTATGTCTTCAATAGCTAACAATATAAT
This sequence comes from Actinidia arguta var. hypoleuca, assembly GCA_030159115.1. Classification (NCBI taxonomy): domain Eukaryota; kingdom Viridiplantae; phylum Streptophyta; class Magnoliopsida; order Ericales; family Actinidiaceae; genus Actinidia; species Actinidia arguta. The sequence continues at coordinate 14,066,209 of BRYE01000005.1, read as the reverse complement.
TTTGTTTTTAATTTTATCAAAAGATGAAGCAAGTCACATCAGCATTTGCATAGGAGACAACTAAATTCTTCTGGGCTGCTATTTAGTACCTAGCGAAACTCATACGGGTGAGAAAGAGCACCATAAGGTGGTGGTTTTGGAACTTCAATCAGGACAACTCCAATGCAACATCGGTGTGAGACAACCTTTGTCTTTTAGTTTACTGTAACCGAAGTCAGTTTATACGACTTTTAGACTATTTGCTGAACTGAGCAATATTATTTGTACTGATAATTGCTTATATCTGAATTTAGAGAGAGAATTTGTGTGTAAGAGCCGTGTAACTAATGCTATTGACTATCGGGTTCAATCTCAAGTAAAACAATGAAGTACGCAACAATTGCTTTAAATTTTGTATATTCATCTCTGGACTTAATTAACTTGAGCTTGAAGTTTTCCTGGTTCAACTTCAAGCTCAAGTTAATCAGGTATTATTAGTTAACGTCTTATGTTTTACTTTGCCAATTTCAAATTATGCTGATTTGAATACTTGAGTAATTAGTTGTGACTATTTTGCATTTGTTTTGTTTTGTGAGGACTAATGCTATTGACTTACGAGTTCAACTTCAAGATAAAGCTAATTAAGTATTAATAGACTATGCCTTATGTTATACTTTGTCTATTTTAAATTATGTGGATTTGAATTTTTTTAGTAATAAATAGTGATTATTTTGCACTTGTTTCGTTTTCGAGGACTAATGTTTTTGACCATCAAGTTTAACTTCAAACTCAAGTTAATTAAGTATTATTAGTTAATGACTTATGTTGTACTTTATCTATTTTTAATTATGCTGATTTGAATTTTTGAGTAACGAATAGTGACTATTTTGTATTTACTTTGTTTTGTGAGGACTAATGCTGTCGATTGTCGGATTCAACTTCAAGATAAAGTTAACTATGTATTATTAATCAATGCCTTATGTTATACTTTGTCACTTTCAAATTATGCTGATTTTATTATTTGAGTAATTAGTTGTGACAATTTTGCATTTATTTTGTTTTGCGAGTACCAATGCGATTGATTATGAGGTTCAACTTCAAGCTTAAGTTAATCAAATAATATTAGTTAACGCCTTATATTATACTTTGTCAATTTCAAATTATGCTGATTTGATTATTTGAGTAATTAGTTGTGACAATTTTGCATTTATTTTGTTTTGCGAGTACCAATGCGATTGATTATGAGGTTCAACTTCAAGCTCAAGGTAATTAGGTATTATTAGTTAATGCCTTTTGTTGTACTTTATTTATTTTCAATTATAATGATTTGAATTTTTGAGTAACGAATATTGACTATTTTGCATTTGCTTTGTTTTGTGAGGGCTAATGCTGTCGACTGTCGGGTTCAACTTCAAGATAAAGTTAACTAGGTATTATTAGTCAATGCCTTATGTTGGGGCTTTGCCTATTTAAATATTTTCCTATTTGACTTTTTTTAGAAATAAGTAGTGTCTACCTTGCATTTGTTTTGTTTTGCAAGGATTAAATCTATTGACTAACGCACTCGATTGGATGTATCATGCTAATAGCGAGACCTAGGCCCAGGTACTGTCAGATACTTGTCTCCCCACTTTTAAACAATGAGGTACGTAACAATTGTTTTAAAGTTTGTATATTCATCTCGGGACTTAATTAACTTGAGCTTGAAGTTCCCCAGGTTCAACTTCATGCTCAAGTTAATCATGTATTATTATTAATTAACGCCTTACGTTGTACTTTGACAATTTCAAATTATGCTGATTTGAATATTTGAGTAATTAGTTGTGACTACTTTGCATTTGTTTTGTTTTGTGAGGTTTAATGCTATTGACTTATGGGTTGAACTTCAAGAGCTAATTAGGTATTAATAAACTATGGCTAATGTTTTACTTTGTCTATTTTAAATTATGTGAATTTGAATTTTTTAGTAATAAATAAAGACTGTTCTGCACTTGTTTTGTTTTCGAGGACTAATGTTTTTTGACTCAAGTTCAACTTCAAGCCCAAGGTAATTTGGTATTATTAGTTAATGCCTTATATTATACTTTATCTATTTTCAATTATGCTGATTTGAATTTTTGAATAACGAATAGTGACTATTTTGCATTTGCTTTTTTTTTTTGGTGAAAGCTAATGCTGTCGACTGTCGGGTTCAACTTCAAGATAAAGTTAACTAGGTATTATTAGTCAATGCCTTATGTTGGGGCTTTGCCTATTTAAATATTTTCCTATTTGACTTTTTTTAGAAATAAGTAGTGACTACCTTGCATTTGTTTTGTTTTGCAAGGACTAAAGCTATTGACTAATGCACTCGATTGGATGTATCATGCTTATAGCGAAACCTGGCCCAGGTACTGTCAGATACTTATCTCCACACTTTTAAAGAATGAGGTACGTAACAATTGCTTAAAATTTTGTATATTCATCTCGGGACTTAATTAACTTGAGCTTGCAGTTCCCCAGGTTCAACTTCAAGCTCAAGTTAATTAGGTACTATTAGTTAATGCCTTAAGTTGTACTTTATCTATTTTCAATTATGTTGATTTGAATTTTTGAGGAATGAATAATGACTATTTTGCATTTGCTTTGTTTTATGAGGAGTAATGTTGTTGACTATCGGGTTCAACTTAGAGATAACATTAACTAGGTATTATTAGTCAAGGCTTTGCCTATTTAAAATTTTTCTTATTTGATGTTTTTGACTAATGAAGTACTATTAGTTAATGAATTATGTTGTACTTTATCTATTTTCAATTATGTTGATTTGAATTTTGGGGAATGAGTAGTTACTATTTAGCATTTGCTTTGTTTTGTGAGGATTAATGCTGTAGACTATCGGGTTCAACTTCAAGATAAAGTTAACTAGGTATTATTATTCAATGCCTTTTGTTGGGCTTCGCCTATTTAAAATTTTTCTTATTTGAATTTTTTGAGTAATAAGTAGTGACTACCTTGCATTTGTTGTGTCTTGCAAGGACTAAAGCTATTGACTAACGCACTCGATTGGATGTTTCATGCTAATAGTGAGATCTGGCCGAGGTACTGTCAGATACTTATCTCCACACTTTTAAAGAATGAGGTACGTAATAATTGCTTTAAATTTTGTATATTCATCTCGGGACTTCATTAACTTGAGCTTGAAGTTCCCCGGGTTCAACTTCAAGCTCAACCTAATTAAGTACTATTAGTTAATGAATTATGTTGTACTTTATCTATTTTCAATTATGTTGATTTGAATTTTTGGGGAACGAATAGTGACTATTTAGCATTTGCTTTGTTTTGTGAGGAGTAATGCTGTTGACTATCGGGTTCAACTTCAAGATAACATTAACTAGGTATTATTATTCAAGGCTTTGCCTAGTTAAAATTTTTCTAATTTGAATTTTTTGAGTAATAAGTAGTGACTACCTTGCATTTGTTTTCTTTTGCAAGGACTAAAGCTTTTGAATAACGCACTCGATTGGATGTATCATGCTAATAGCGAGACCTGGCCCAGGTACTGTCAGATACTTATCTCCACACTTTTAAACGATGAGGTACGTAACAATTGCTTTAAATTTTGTACGTTCATCTCGGGACTTAATTAACTTGAGCTTTAAGTTCCCCGGGTTCAACGTCCAGCTCAAGTTAATTAGGTACTATTAGTTAATGCCTTATGTTGTACTTTATCTATTTTCAATTATGTTGATTTGAATTTTTTAGGAACGAATAGTGACTATTTAGCATTTGCTTTGTTTTGTGAGGAGTAATGCCGTTGACTATCGGGTTCAACTTCAAGATAACATTAACTAGGTATTATTAGTCAAGGCTTTGCCTAGTTAAAATTTATCTAAATTGAATTTTTTGAGTAATAAGTAGTGATTAGCTTGCATTTGTTTTCTTTTGCAAGGACTAAAGCTATTGACTAACGCACTCGATTGGATGTATCATGCTAATACCGGGACCTGGTCGAGGTACTGTCAGATACTTATCTCTGCACTTTTAAACGATGAGGTACGTAACAATTGCTTTAAATTTTGTATGTTCATCTCGGGACTTAATTAACTTGAGCCTGAAGTTCCCCGGGTTCCACTCCCAGCTCAAGTTAATTAGGTACTATTAGTTAATGCATTATGTTGTACTTTATCTATTTTCGATTATGTTGATTTGAATTTTTTAGGAACGAATAGTGAGTATTTAGCACTTGCTTTGTTTTGTGAGGCGTAATGCTGTTAACTATCGGGTTCAACTTCAAGATAACATCAACTAGGTATTATTAGTCAAGGCTTTGCCTATTTAAAATTTTTCTAATTTGAATTTTTTGAGTAATAAGTAGTGACTCCGTTGCATTTGTTTTCTTTTGCAAGGACTAAAGCTATTGACTAACGCACTCGATTGGATGTATCATGCTAATAGCGAGGCCTGGCACAGGTACTGTTAGATACTTATCTCTACACTTTTAAACGATGAGGTACATAAGAATTGCTTTAAATTTTGTATGTTCATCTCGGGACTTAATTAACTTGAGCTTGAAGTTCCCCGGGTTCAACTTCAAGTTCAAGTTAATTAGGTACTATTAGTTAATGCGTTATGTTTTTCTTTATCTGTTTTCAATTATGTTGATTTAAATTTTGGGGAACGAATAGTGACTATTTAGCATTTGTTTGTTTTGTGAGGAGTAATGCTGTTGACTATCGGGTTCAACTTCAAGATAATATCAACTAGGTATTATTATTCAAGGCTTTGCCTATTTAAAATTTTTCTAATTTGAATTTTTTGAGTAATAAGTAGTGATTACCTTGCATTTGTTTTCTTTTGCAAGGACTAAAGCTTTTGAATAACGCACTCGATTGGATGTATCATGCTAATAGTGAGACCTGGCCCAGGTACTGTAAGATACTTATCTCCACACTTTTAAAGAATGAGGTACGTAACAATTGCTTTAAATTTTGTATATTCATTTCGGGACTTAATTAACGTCAGCCTGAAGTTTTCTGTGTCCAACTTCAAGCTCAAGTTAATTAGGTACTATTAGTTAATGCCTTATGTTGTACTTTATCTATTTTCAATTATGTTGATTTGAATATTTGAGGATTGAATTGTGATTATTTAGCATTTGCTTTGTTTTGTGAGGTGTAATGCTGTTGACTATCGGGTTCAACTTCAAGATAACATTAACTAGGTATTATTAGTCAAGGCTTTGCCTAGTTAAAATTTTTCTAATTTGAATTTTTTGAGTAATAAGTAGTGATTACCTTGCATTTGTTTTCTTTTGCAAGGACTAAAGCTTTTGAATAACGCATTCGATTGGATGTATCATGCTAATAGCGAGACTTGGCCCAGGTACTGTCAGATACTTATCTCCACACTTTTAAACGATGAGGTACGTAACAATTGCTTTAAATTTTGTACGTTCATCTCGGGACTTAATTAACTTGAGCTTTAAGTTCCCTGGGTTCAACGTCCAGCTCAAGTTAATTAGGTACTATTAGTTAATGCCTTATGTTGTACTTTTTCTATTTTCAATTATGTTGATTTGAATTTTTTAGGAACGAATAGTGACTATTTATCATTTGCTTTGTTTTGTGAGGATTAATGCTGTTTACTATCGGGTTCAACTTCAAGATAAAGTTGGCTAGGTATTATTAGTCAAGGCTTTGCCTAGTTAAAATTTTTCTAAATTGAATTTTATGAGTTACAAGTAGTGACTACCTTGCATTTCTTTTCTTTTGCAAGGACTAAAGCTTTTGAATAACGCACTCGATTGGATGTATCATGCTAATAGCGAGACCTGGCCCAGGTACTGTCAGATACTTATCTCTGCACTTTTAAACGATGAGGTACGTAACAATTGCTTTAAATTTTTTATTTTCATCTCGGGACTTAATTAACTTGAGCCTGAAGTTCCCCGGGTTCCACGTCCAGCTCAAGTTAATTAGGTACTATTAGTTAATGCATTATGTTGTACTTTATCTATTTTTGATTATGTTGATTTGAATTTTTGAGGAACGAATAGTGAGTATTTAGCATTTGCTTTATTTTGTGAGGCGTAATGCTGTTAACTATCGGGTTCAACTTCAAGATAACATCAACTAGGTATTATTAGTCAAGGCTTTGCCTATTTAAAATTTTTCTAATTTGAATTTTTTGAGTAATAAGTAGTGACTACCTTGCATTTGTTTTGTTTTGCAAGGACTAAAGCTATTGACTAACGCACTCGATTGGATGTATCATGCTAATAACGAGGCCTGGCACAGGTACTGTCAGATACTTATCTCTGCACTTTTAAACGATGAGGTACATAAGAATTGCTTTAAATTTTGTATGTTCATCTCGGGACTTAATTAACTTGAGCATGAAGTTCCCCGGGTTCAACTTCAAGTTCAAGTTAATTAGGTACTATTAGTTAATGCGTTATGTTGTTCTTTATCTGTTTTCAATTATGTTGATTTGAATTTTGGGGAACGAATAGTGACTATTTAGCATTTGTTTGTTTTGTGAGGAATAATGTTGTTGACTATCGGGTTCAACTTCAAGATAATATCAACTAGGTATTATTTGTCAAGGCTTTGCCTATTTAAAATTTTTCTAATTTGAATTTTTTGAATAATAAGTAGTGACTACCTTGCATTTGCTTTCTTTTGCAAGGACTAAAGCTTTTGAATAACGCACTCCATTGGATGTATCATGCTAATAGTGAGACCTGGCCCAGGTACTGTCAGATACTTATCTCCACACTTTTAAAGAATGAGGTACGTAACAATTGCTTTAAATTTTGTATATTCATTTCGGGACTTAATTAACGTCAGCCTGAAGTTTTCTGTGTCCAACTTCAAGCTCAAGTTAATTAGGTACTATTAGTTAATGCCTTATGTTGTACTTTATCTATTTTCAATTATGTTGATTTGAATTTTTGAGGAACGAATAGTGATTATTTAGCATTTGCTTTGTTTTGTGAGGTGTAATGCTGTTGACTATCGTGTTCAACTTCAAGATAACATTAACTAGGTATTATTAGTCAAGGCTTTGCCTAGTTAAAATTTTTCTAATTTGAATTTTTTGAGTAATAAGTAGTGATTACCTTGCATTTGTTTTCTTTTGCAAGGACTAAAGCTTTTGAATAAGGCACTCGATTGGATGTATTATGCTAATAGCGAGACCTGGCCCAGGTACTGTCAGATACTTATCTCTGCACTTTTAAACGATGAGGTACGTAACAATTGCTTTAAATTTTGTATGTTCATTTCGGGACTTAATTAACTTGAGCCTGAAGTTCCCCGGGTTCCACGTCCAGTTCAAGTTAATTAGGTACTATTAGTTAATGCATTATGTTGTACTTCATCTATTTTCGATTATGTTGATTTGAATTTTTGAGGAACGAATAGTGACTATTTACCATTTGCTTTGTTTTGTGAGGCGTAATGCTGTTAACTATCGGGTTCAACTTCAAGATAACATCAACTAAGTATTATTAGTCAAGGGTTTGCCTATTTAAAATTTTTCTAATTTGAATTTTTTGAGTAATAAGTAGTGACTACCTTGCATTTGTTTTCTTTTGCAAGGACTAAAGCTATTGACTAACGCACTCGATTGGATGTATCATGCTAATAGCAAGGCCTGGCACAGGTACTGTCAGATACTTATCTTTGCACTTTTAAACGATGAGGTACATAAGAATTGCTTTAAATTTTGTATGTTCATCTCGGGACTTAATTAACTTGAGCATGAAGTTCCCCGGGTTCAACTTCAAGTTCAAGTTAATTAGGTACTATTAGTTAATGCGTTATGTTGTTCTTTATCTATTTTCAATTATGTTGATTTGAATTTTGGGGAACGAATAGTGACTATTTAGCATTTGTTTGTTTTGTGAGGAATATTGTTGTTGACTATCGGGTTCAACTTCAAGATAACATTAACTAGGTATTATTAGTCAAGGCCTTATGTTGGGATTTGCCTATTTAAAATTTTTCTTATTTGAATTTTTTGAGTAATAAGTAGTGACTACCTTACATTTGTTTTCTTTGGCAAGGACTAAAGCTATTGACTAACGCACTCGATTGGATGTATTATGCTAATAGCGAGACCTGACCCAGGTACTATCAAATACTTATCTCTGCACTTTTAAACAATGAGGTACGTAACAATTGCTTTAAATTTTGTATATTCATTTCGGGACTTAATTAACTTGAGCTTGAAGTTCCCCGGGTTCAACGTCCAGCGCAAGTTAATTAGGTACTATTAGTTAATGCCTTATGTTGTACTTTATCTATTTTCAATTATGTTGATTTGAATTTTGGGGAACGAATAGTGACTATTTAGCATTTGTTTGTTTTGTGAGGAATAATGTTGTTGACTATCGGGTTCAACTTCAAGATAACATCAACTAGGTATTATTAGTCAAGGCTTTGCCTATTTCAAATTTTTCTAATTTGAATTTTTTGAGTAATAAGTAGTGACTACCTTGCATTTGTTTTCTTTTGCAAGGACTAAAGCTTTTGAATAACGCACTCGATTGGATGTATCATGCTAATAGCGAGACCTGGCACAGGTAATATCAGATACTTATCTCTGCACTTTTAAACGATGAGGTACGTAACAATTGCTTTAAATTTTGTATGTTCATCTCGGGACTTAATTAACTTGAGCATGAAGTTGAACCCGGGTTCAACTTCAAGTTCAAGTTAATTAGGTACTATTAGTTAATGCGTTATGTTGTTCTTTATCTGTTTTAAATTATGTTGATTTGAATTTTTGAGGAACGAATAGTGAGTATTTATTATTTGCTTGGTTTTGTGAGGCGTAATGCTGTTAACTATCGGGTTCAACTTCAAGATAACATCAACTAGGTATTATTAGTCAAGGCTTTATGTTAGGATTTGCCTATTTAAAATTTTTCTTATTTGAATTTTTTGAGTAATAAGTAGTGACTACCTTAAATTTGTTTTCTTTGGCAAGGACTAAAGCTATTGACTAACGCACTCGATTGGATGTATCATGCTAATAGCGAGGCCTGGCACAGGTACTGTCAAATACATATCTCTGCACTTTTAAACGATGAGGTACATAAGAATTGCTTTAAATTTTGTATGTTCATCTCGGGACTTAATTAACTTGAGCATGAAGTTCCCCGGGTTCAACTTCAAGTTCAAGTTAATTAGGTACTATTAGTTAATGCGTTATGTTGTTCTTTATCTGTTTTCAATTATGTTGATTTGAATTTTGGGGAATGAATAGTGACTATTTAGCATTTGTTTGTTTTGTGAGGAATAATGTTGTTGACTATCAGGTTCAACTTCAAGATAACATCAACTAGGTATTATTAGTCAAGACTTTGCCTATTTAAAATTTTTCTAATTTGAATTTTTTGAGTAATAAGTAGTGACTACCTTGCATTTGTTTTCTTTTGCAAGGACTAAAGCTATTGACTAACGCACGTGATTGGATGTATCATGCTAATAGCAAGGCCTGGCATAGGTACTATCAGATACTTATCTCTGCACTTTTAAACGATGAGGTACATAAGAATTGCTTTAAATTTTGTATGTTCATCTCGGGACTTAATTAACTTGAGCATGAAGTTCCCCGGGTTCAACTCCAAGTTCAAGTTAATTAGGTACTATTAGTTAATGCGTTATGTTGTTCTTTATCTGTTTTGAATTTTGGGGAACGAATAGTGACTATTTAGCATTTGTTTGTTTTGTGAGGAATAATGTTGTTGACTATCAGGTTCAACTTCAAGATAACATCAACTAGGTATTATTAGTCAAGGCTTTGCCTATTTAAAATTTTTCTAATTTGAATTTTTTGAGTAATAAGTAGTGACTACCTTACATTTGTTTTCTTTGGCAAGGACTAAAGCTATTGAATAACGCACTCGATTGGATGTATCATGCTAATAGCGAGACCTGGCCCAGGTACTGTCAAATACTTATCTCTGCACTTTTAAACAATGAGGTACGTAACAATTGCTTTAAATTTTGTATACTCATCTCGGGACTTAATTAACTTGAGCTTGAAGTTCCCCCGGCTGAACTTCAAGCATTGACTAATAATACCTAGTTACTAATAGCGAGACCTTGGCCTAGGTACTGTCAGATACTTATCAAAGCGAGACCTTGCTTTAAATTTTGTATATTCATCTCAGAACTTAATTAACTTGAGCTTGAAGTTCCCCGGGTTCAACTTCACTCTCAAGTTAATTAGGTTCTATTAGTTAATGCATTATGTTGTACTTTATCTATTTTCAATTATGTTGATCAAAATTTTTAGGGAACGAACTCTGACTATTTAGCATTTGTTTGTTTTGTGAGGCGTAATGCTATTGACTATCGGGTTCCACTTCAAGATAACATTAACTAGGTATTATTAGTCAATGCCTTATGTTGTGCTTTGCCAGTTTAAAATTTTTCTTATTTGAATTTTTTGAGTAATAAGTAGTGACTACCTTGCATTTGTTCTGTTTTGCAAGGACTAAAGCTGTTGACTAACGCACTCGATTGGATGTATCATGCTAATAGAGAGACCTGGCCCACGTACTGTCAGATACTTATCTATGCACTTTAAAACAATGAGGTACGTAACAATTGCTTTAAATTTTGTATATTCATCTCGGGACTTAATTAACTTGAGCTTGAAGTACCCCCGGTTCAACTTTGAATTTCCCCGGGTTCAACTTCAAGCTCAAGTTAGTTAGGTACTATTAGTTAATGCCTTATGTTGTACTTTATCTATTTTCAAATATGTTGATTTGAATTTTTTGGGAACGAATAGTAACTATTTGGCATTTGCTTGTTTTGTGAGTCGTAATGCTGTTGACTATCGGGGTCAACTTCAAGATAACATTAACTAGGTATTATTATTCAATGCCTTATGTTTGGCTTCCCCTAATTAAAATTTTTCTTATTTGAAGTTTTTGAGTAATAAGTAGTGACTACCTTGCATTTGTTTTGTCTTGCAAGGACTAAAGCTATTGACTAACGCAATTGATTGGATGTATCATGCTAATAGCGAGACCTGGCCCAAGTACTGTCAGATACTTATCTCTGCACTTTTAAACAATGAGGTACGTAACAATTGCTTTAAATTTTGTATATTCATCTCGGGACTTAATTAACTTGAGCTTGAAGTTCCTCGGGTTCAACGTCCAGCTCAAGTTAATGAGGTACTATTAGTTAATGCCTTCTGTTGTACTTCATCTATTTTCAATTATGTTGATTTGAATGTATGAGTAACGAATAGTGACTATTTAGCATTTGCTTTGTTTTGTGAGGCGTAATGCTGTTGACTATCGGGTTTAACTTCAAGATAACATTAACTAGGTATTTTTAGTCAATGCCTTATGTTGGGCTTTTCCTATTTAAAATTTTTATTATTTGAATTTTTTGAGTAATAAGTAGTGACTACCTTGCATTTGTTTTCTTTTGCAAGGACTAAAGCTATTGACTAATGCACTCGATTGGATGTATCATGCTAATAGCGAGGCCTGGCACAGGTACTATCAGATACTTATCTCTACACTTTTAAACGATGAGGTACATAAGAATTGCTTTAAATTTCGTATGTTCATCTCGGGACTTAATTAACTTGAGCGAGAATTTCCCCGGGTTCAACTTCAAGTTCAAGTTAATTAGGTACTATTAGTTAATGCGTTATGTTGTTCTTTATCTGTTTTCAATTATGTTGATTTGAATTTTGGGGAACGAATAGTGACTATTTAGCATTTGTTTGTTTTGTGAGGAATAATGTTGTTGACTATCGGGTTCAACTTCAAGATAACATCAACTAGGTATTATTAGTCAAGGCTTTGCCTATTTAAAATTTTTCTAATTTGAATTTTTTGAGTAATAAGTAGTGACTACCTTGCATTTGTTTTCTTTTGCAAGGACTGAAGCTTTTGAATAACGCACTCGATTGGATGTATCATGCTAATAGCGAGACCTGGCCCAGGTACTATCAGATACTTATCTCTGCACTTTTAAACGATGAGGTACGTAACAATTGCTTTAAATTTTGTATGTTCATCTCGGGACTTAATTAACTTGAGCATGAAGTTCCCCGGGTTCAACTTCAAGTTCAAGTTAATTAGGTACTATTAGTTAATGCGTTATGTTGTTCTTTATCTGTTTTGAATTTTGGGGAACGAATAGTGACTATTTAGCATTTGTTTGTTTTGTGAGGAATAATGTTGTTGACTATCAGGTTCAACTTCAAGATAACATCAACTAGGTATTATTAGTCAAGGCTTTGCCTATTTAAAATTTTTCTAATTTGAATTTTTTGAGTAATAAGTAGTGACTACCTTACATTTGTTTTCTTTGGCAAGGACTAAAGCTATTGAATAACGCACTCGATTGGATGTATCATGCTAATAGCGAGACCTGGCCCAGGTACTGTCAAATACTTATCTCTGCACTTTTAAACAATGAGGTACGTAACAATTGCTTTAAATTTTGTATACTCATCTCGGGACTTAATTAACTTGAGCTTGAAGTTTCCCCGGTTGAACTTCAAGCATTGACTAATAATACCTAGTTACTAATAGCGAGACCTTGGCCTAGGTACTGTCAGATACTTATCAAAGCGAGACCTTGGCCCAGGTATTGTCAGATACTTATCTCCACACTTTTAAACAATGAGGTACGTAACAATTGCTTTAAATTTTGTATATTCATCTCAGGACTTAATTAACTTGAGCTTGAAGTTCCCCGGGTTCAACTTCACTCTAAAGTTAATTAGGTTCTATTAGTTAATGCATTATGTTGTACTTTATCTATTTTCAATTATGTTGATCTAAATTTTTGGGGAACGAACTCTGACTATTTAGCATTTGTTTGTTTTGTGAGGCGTAATGCTACTGACTATCGGGTTCAACTTCAAGATAACATTAACTAGGTATTATTAGTCAACGCCTTATGTTGGGCTTTGCCTATTTGAAATTTTTCTTATTTGTATTTTTTGAGTAATAAGTAATGACTACCTTGCATTTGTTTTCTTTTGCAAGGACTAAAGCTATTGACTAATGCACTCGATTGGATGTATCATGCTAATAGCGAGACCTTGGCCCAGGTACTGTCAGATACTTATCTCCACACTTTTACACAATGAGGTACGTAACAATTGCTTTAAATTTTGTATATTCATCACGGGACTTCATTAACTCTAGCTTGAAGTTCCCCCGATTGAACATCAAGCTCAAGTTAATTAGGTACTGTTAGTTAATGCATTATTTTGTACTTTATCTATTTTCAATTATGTTGATTTGAATTTTTGAGGAACGAATAGTGAGTATTTAGCATTTGTTTTGTTTTGTGAGGCGTAATGCTGTTGACTATCGGATTCAACTTCAAGATAACATTAACTAGGTATTATTAGTCAATGCCTTATGTTGTGCTTTGCCAGTTTAAAATTTTTCTTATTTGAATTTTTTGAGTAATAAGTAGTGACTACCTTGCATTTGTTCTGCAAGGACTAAAGCTGTTGACTAACGCACTCGATTGGATGTATCATGCTAATAGAGAGACCTGGCCCACGTACTGTCAGATACTTATCTCTGCCTTTTAAAACAATGAGGTACGTAACAATTGCTTTAAATTTTGTATATTCATCTCGGGACTTAATTAACTTGAGCTTGAAGTTATCCCGGTTCAACTTTGAAGTTCCCCGAGTTCAACTTCAAGCTCAAGTTAATTAGGTACTATTAGTTAATGCATTATGTTGTACTTTATCTATTTTCAAATATGTTGATTTGAATTTTTTGGGAACGAATAGTGACTATTTACCATTTGCTTGTTTTGTGAGTCGTAATGCTGTTGACTATCGGGTTCAACTTCAAGATAACATTAACTAGGTATTATTATTCAATGCCTTATGTTTGGCTTCGCCTAATTAAAATTTTTCTTATTTCAATTTTTTGAGTAATAAGTAGTGACTACCTTGCATTTGTTTTGTCTTGCAAGGACTAAAGCTATTGACTAACGCACTCGATTGGATATATCATCCTAATAGCGAGACCTGGCCCAAGTACTGTCAAATACATATCTCCACACTTTTAAACAACGAGGTACGTAACAATTGCTTTAAATTTTGTATACTCATCTCAGGACTTAATTAACTTGAGCTTGAAGGTCCCCGGGTTCAACTTCAAGTTCAAGTTAATTAGGTACTATTAGTTAATGAATTATGTTCTACTCTATTTATTTTTAATTATGTTGATTTGAATTTTTGGGTAACGAATAGTGACTATTTAGCATTTGCTTTGTTTTGTGAGGAGTAATGCTGTTGACTATCGGGGTCAACTTCAAGATAACATTAACTAGGTATTATTAGCCAATGCCTTATGTTGGGCTTTGCCTACTTAAAATTTTTCTTATTTGAATTTTTTGAGTAATAAGTAGTGACTACCTTGCATTTGTTTTGTCTTGCAAGGATTAAAGCTATTGACTAACGCACTCGATTGGATGTATTATGCTAATAGCAAGACCTGGCCCATGTACTGTCAAATACTTATCTCCACACTTTTAAACAACGAGGTACATAACAATTGCTTTAAATTTTGTATATTCATCTCAGGACTTAATTAACTTGAGCTTGTAGGTCCCCGGGTTCAACTTCAAGCTCAAGTTAGTTAGGTACTATTAGTTAATGAATTATGTTGTAGTTATCTATTTTGAATTATGTTGATTTGAATTTTTGAGGAATGAATAGTGACTATTTAGCATTTTCTTATTTTGTGAGGCGTAATGCTGTTGACTATCGGGTTCAACTTCAAGATAACATTAACTAGGTATTATTATTCAATGCCTTTTGTTGGGCTTCGCCTATTTAAAATTTTTCTTATTTGAATTTTTTGAGTAATAAGTAGTGACTACCTTGCATTTGTTGTGTCTTGCAAGGACTAAAGCTATTGACTAACGCACTCGATTGGATGTTTCATGCTAATAGCGAGACTTGGCCGAGGTACTGTCAGATACTTATCTCTGCCCTTTTAAACAATGAGGTACGTAACAATTGGTTTAAATTTTGTATATTCATCTCGGGACTTCATTAACTTGAGATTGAAGTTCCCCGGGTTCAACTACAAGCTCAAGCTAATTAAGTACTATTAGTTAATGAATTATGTTGTACTTTATCTATTTTCAATTATGTTGATTTGAATTTTTGGGGAACGAATAGTGACTATTTGGCATTTGCTTTGTTTTGTGAGGAGTAATGCTGTTGACTATCGGGTTCAACTTCAAGATAACATTAACTAGGTATTATTAGTCAACGCTTTGCCTATTTTAAATTTTTGTTATTTGAATTTTTTGAGTAATAAGTAGTGACTACCTTGCATTTGTTTTGTCTTGCAAGGACTAAAGCTATTGACTAACGCACTCGATTGGATGTTTCATGCTAATAGTGAGACCTGGCCGAGTTACTGTCAGATACTTATCTCTGCCCTTTTAAAGAATGAGGTACGTAATAATTGCTTTAAATTTTGTATATTCATCTCGGGACTTCATTAACTTGAGCTTGAAGTTCCCCGGGTTCAACTTCAAGCTCAACCTAATTAAGTACTATTAGTTAATGAATTATGTTGTACTTTATCTATTTTCAATTATGTTGATTTGAATTTTTAGGGAACGAATAGTGACTATTTAGCATTTGCTTTGTTTTGTGAGGAGTAATGCTGTTGACTATCGAGTTCAACTTCAAGATAACATTAACTAGGTAGGTATTATTAGTCAATGCCTTATGTTGGGCTTTGCCTATTTAAAATTTTTCTAATTTAAATTTTTTGAGTAATAAGCAGTGACTACCTTGCATTTGTTCTGTTTTGCAAGGACTAAAGCTTTTGAATAACGCACTCGATTGGATGTATCATGCTAATAGCGAGACTTGGCCCAGGTACTGTCAGATACTTATCTCTGCATTTTTAAACAATGAGGTACGTAACAATTTCTTTAAATTTTGTATATTCATCTCGGGACTTCATTAACTTGAGCTTGAAGTTCCCCGGGTTCAACTTCAAGCTCAAGTTAATTAGGTACTATTAGTTAATGCGTTATCTTGTACTTTATCTATTTTTAATTATGTTGATTTGAATTTTTGGGGAACGAATAGTGACTATTTAGCATTTGCTTTGTTTTGTGAGGAGTAATGCTGTTGACTATCGGGTTCAACTTCAAGATAACATTAACTAGGTATTATTAGTCAAGGCTTTGCCTATTTAAAATTTTTCTTATTTGAATTTTTTGAGTAATAAGTAGTGACTACCTTGCATTTGTTTTCTTTTGCAAGGATTAAAGCTATTGACTAACACACTCGATTGGATGTATCATGGTAATAGCGAGATCTGGCCGAGGTACTGTCAAATACTTATCTCTGCCCTTTTAAAGAATGAGGTACGTAACAATTGCTTTAAATTTTGTATAATCATCTCGGGACTTCATTAACTTGAGCTTGAAGTTCCCCGGGTTCAACTTCCAGCTCAAGCTAATTAATTACTATTAGTTAATGCCTTCTGTTGTACTTTATCTATTTTCAATTATGTCGATTTGAATGTATGAGTGACGAATAGTGACTATTTAGCATTTGCTTTTTTTTGGGTGTGTGAGGATTAATGCTGTTGACTATCGGGTTCAACTACAGGATAACATTAACTAGGTATTATTAGTCAATGCTTTATGTTGGGCTTTGCCTATTTAAAATTTTTCTTATTTGAATTTTTTTGCAAGGACTAAAGCTATTGACTAACGCACTCGATTGGATGTATCATGCTAATAGCGAGACCTACGCTCAGGTACTGTCAGATACTTATCTCCACACTTTTAAACAATGACGTACGTAACAATTGCTTTAAATTTTGTATATTCATCTCGGGACTTAATTAACTTGAGCTTGAAGTTTCCCGGGTTCAACGTCAACTCAAGTTAATTAGGTACTATTAGTTAATGCCTTATGTTGTACTTTTTCTATTTTCAATTATGTTGATTTGAATGTATGAGTAACGAATAGTGACTATTTAGCATTTGTTTTTTTTGTGTATGTGAGGATTAATGCTGTTGACTATTGGGTTCAACTTCAGGATAACATTAACTAGGTATTATTAGTCAATGCCTTATGTTGGGCTTTGCCTATTTAAAATTTTTCTTATTTGAATTTTTTGAGTAATAAGTAGTGACTACCTTGCATTTTTTTTGTTTTGCAAGGACTAAAGCTATTGACTAACGCACTCAATTGGATTTATCATGCTGATAGCGAGACCTAGGCCCAGGTACTGTTAGATACTTATCTCCACACTTTTAAACAATGAGGTACGTAACAATTCCTTTAAATTTTGTATATTCATCTCGGGACTTAATTAACTTTAGCTTGAAGTTCCTCAGGTTCAACTTCAAGCTCAAGTTAATTAGGTACTATTAGTTAATGCATTATGTTGTACTTTATCTATTTTCAATTATGTTGATTTGAATTTTTGAGGAACGAATAGTGACTATTTAGCATTTGCTTTGTTTTGTGAGGACTAATGCTGTCGACTGTCGAGTTCAACTTCATGATAAAGTTGGCTAGGTATTATTAGTCAATGCCTTATGTTGCGCTTTGCCTATTTAAAAATTTTCTTATTTGAATTTTTTGAGTAGTAAATAGTGTCTATCTTGCATTTGTTTTTTTTTTCAAGGACTAATGCACTCGATT
>BRYE01000005.1:14016036-14043536 GCA_030159115.1 Actinidia arguta var. hypoleuca | reverse complement strand
TGGGAGAAGAATAAGGAGATAGGAAATAAAAGAAGAGATCGGTAGGTAGTGAGAAAGGAGGCAGAGGATAGGAAAAAATGACGCAATAGGGAGGCAGGGAAAGGCAGAGGGGGATGAGGTGGAGGGCGAGAGAAGGGCTCTACCTGGCTGATTAAGCAACATAAGAGAATAAATAGAAAGGGCCAACATAAATCAAACTCAGGTGCACAATCATTGCATATCAACCTCTTATCTGTGCATACATGTATATAGAAAATGGTATCTGGAATGCTATATATGCAAACCCACCCTATCAATTGCAATCACATACCTGGCAATTAATTTTCAACATAAAATTTACAGAACATAATTTGATTAATTTTGTGTTAGAAAATGGACGAAAAGTGTAATTTTGAAAACATGTCCTCTATTATTTTGAAGACAAATAAATAAAAGGAGAGTTAGTAAATGGTGAGAGATTTTTACTATCGATAAACGAATACAACTATAATTACCGAGAAAACCCTAGTCTTTCTCTCCCTGGGAGCCCCTATCTTTTGCAGAGTGTCTTCCCTCTTCGATCTTCTACAGTTAGGGGTGGAGGAGATAACCCCCACGTCCCCCTTCCTCTCCCTCTGATATATCCTTTTGATCTCTTTCCCTTTTCACTGTTATTCGTCTTTTACCATAGTTACCTTGTAACTATTGTCCACCAGACACGCTGCCATTAGATCTGACTCTTAAGGTACACCAAAGACGAATCTTGATATCCATATGGTTTGGGATTTTCTTTTCTCTTTTACTTTCTTCAATAGAATAAATCTCCCTATGTGAAAGTCGTTTCTTCTTCTTTTTGGAGTTTGTTTTCTTCTTTTATCTCGATTGTACCTTGTAGTCCGATTTCTATCAAGTTAAGTTTGGCTTGTATCTCGAGGATTTGTGAGCACTCGTAGAGTATGCTATGGGAGGTCTTTCATCCTCTTTTGATGTTTTTTTCCTCTTTTAGATTTTTTTTGTGTAGTGTAATGGTTCTTTCTATCATTAATGAAACTGTTTTATCGTTTGACAAAAAAAAATTATCGGTGTTTTTAGCTTGTTTAATTGGTTTGCGGATCTATCTTAATGGATAGTCAATGATTTATAATATTTATAACCAAAAGTCTATGATTTTTTATGTGAATACAACATTACTCTTCTTTTAATTTTTTATATATATATATATATATACTTATTAATTATCCAATAAAAAGTGTCAACTCACTACCGCCACCTACCGTCAGTTATCGACGACTTTTCTAACGAACATACGATAACTTTTTTGGCAAATTTTTAGGCGAACCTCCGACAAGTTTTTTAGTGATTAATTTCACTGATTTAGTATTTTGCGAGTAGAAAGCGAATACCAACAATTTACTGCTTGACTTTCCACATAAAAAAAGTAACAATGAAATTTTACTATTTGATTTTTCAATGAACTTTCCACAAATAAATTTATCTTTGAAAATATTTTCCAGAAAAGTCGAAGATCAAAAGGTAACCTCCAAACACCAGCTGCCGGAGAGGGATAGAGATGGTGATGGTGTAATGAGAAATAAGAAGGGGTATAGAAAATACAAGAGTATTTTTGTCCAGAGTTAAAAAAAGAGTTATGGCTTTGGATTTTGTTGACATGGATCCAATGCTTTAGAAATTAGTCCTATGGACCTTTGAGTGAAACTCCGACAATTAAAATCATGTAATTACGGATATTGAAGGAATATGATCTTTTTTATAGATAGTTTGCACACAGAACCTAGTAAATTGTAGTTTGCACACCCCATGGACTTGCCTTGGTAGTCTTGGCTTGAAACTTAGAGATATATGCTCTTTCAATGTTTCAGGTTTGAAACCTTATATGTTCTATCAATTCTTGAGTTTGGCTCGTCTATATTGAAATGTGTCCCAAATTTAAAATCGAACAATCCACTAGTAAATGGTATGATTCATCTTTAGATTAATCGGTTATTGAGCCGAATATCAAGTTATATATAAAAAAAAGACAAGTAGATTGAATGGTTCATGTCATTGGAATGGACCTTGTGATAAGCGCAAATAGAAATATCCAACAAAGATAGAAGGTTACACTTTACACTTGCCCAATCATCTTGCACTTCGTATAAATCATTTGTATGATAGACATTGTAGGCAACCCCTTAAATTTATTTAGCATAATTGTCCATTCTAATGAAAGAATTATAAATTAAATATATTGTTCATGAGGGCTAAATAAGAACTGATCAACCCTAATCAAAAACTAAATTAAGGTGTTATCTAACATAAAATTAGGTTGATTGGGGAATTAAATAGAATTGAATAATGAGTACCTATAGGCATGGACATCCTTGAAAGTAGCTTGATTACCATCACTGAGCTAGAAACTGTTTGTTGCTATCATCACCACTGAAGCAGCTAGAATTAAGAGGATCAAGATCCTCAACACAAGTGTGGAATTTGCTATAGCCTTAGAAACCATCTCTTCACTTTAATTTCCTCAAAACACCACACCCTCTGCTTTTGCTTATTAATCTTCCAAGTGTGTCATTTACAAGGCAAACAACCACCTTCTCTCCCTCTTCGGTAATGTCAAAGGTTTTTGATGGCATCTGGGTGTGCTGGGCATACGCAAAAGAACCAATTTCTGTCGGACTTGAATGTTGGAGCATTGGGCCCTTATTCTTTTCAAAATTCCCTTTGAAGTTTTGAGCATTACAAAGTATTTCATTGCATCGACTGTATATGGAATATATTAAAGAATAGACAACATAATAATTATTAGTATAAATTCTATAAATGAGAAAAAAAGATACAAATAACATTTCTCAGGAACATATTAAAGGGAGAGATTACAATATACATTATAAAAAATGATGCATTTAATACACTCAGGTATAACATTACCATAATCGATTGTAATATTTGTTGAGATTAGTCTACCCATGTGTCATGTATGACTCATATAATTTAATTTTTTTTACATATCTTGAGATTTGGAGTGTGGAATCCAGAATTCACATGGAATCCAATATGTGTAATGTTGTTGTAAAAATCTAGGGCGAGCAATTCAATAGTCAATACAGCTCTTATACCTCGACACAATTCGGGCGACCTGCGCAGCAATGAACAAACGTTACCGGTGGAGGTGAGGCCTCTCAAAATCCCTCTGGCATGCGAATCAGACCAATGTAATTAAAAAGCTAAGCAATGAACAAGCACAGCTATCAATGTGCAGTAAATGAATCGTACCTCATAATGATAGAGGGATCAACTTTTATATAGATAGAGAATGATGAGTCGTGTCAGTGGATCACGACGAGATTCTCGAAAGGATAAGTATGAGAGAATATCCCTAAAGTACCGAAGACAAAATTGAAAGTTTTCATTTGGAGATCAATCCGCAATTATAGGCGACGTAATGGAGAAGGAGTCTCACGGAGATAAACCCTTGAGAAGTTGGAGTCTTCAAGTAATTAGAAGTCTTAGTGGAAGTGGAATCTCTGGTCAGGAGAAGCGATCAACCTTGCCCATCGACAACAGCTGACGAGGTCACCAATTGGCGAAGTAGACAACAAACGGTATGATTAGAGATCAGAATAGATATGGGAGAGATGATCTCTTTAGGCGACATGCCCAACTTGGAATATCAATAGGCGAATATTTTACTCCACATCATGTAAGGGTTACTAATTATAAGGGAATAGAAAATGCTATATGTGTTCGAATTATTCACAAAAGGAAAACCTATTTTCGAAGGGTTTCTAATTGTATTGAGTTTTCTATATGGGAAAGGAATTCTAATGTAATATGAATCTTGATTTACTTATAAATAGGTTCTGGGAGGTCTAGGTTTTTAGTGAGAGATACGATGGAATGGTTAGGGAAAAAATAGTGATGGAAGGGGTGAGGAAAAAAAATACCGTGAAGTATCATAGTGAGCGATGGCTCAACTATCTTTGAGTGTAGGGCTTGAGTAAAGGTGTAGATTTTGAGTATTTTGTCGGCCTCACATGTATTCTCTATTTTTCTCATATTGTAGAATATCTCAATCTCCTGTGGATATAGACAATTTGGGCAGAACCATGCAAACTTGGCGTTTCTTTTTTTCTCTCTCTCTCTCTGTGTTAATGTGCTTACTTATTAATTTGTGGGTATTTCTGTTGTGTAGATGGGTGTTGTATAAAATTTGACAAGTAGTATTAGAGCAGTTTGGGTCTAAACAATATTCACAACAACTAATCGTGACAAAAAAATCATAATTTTTTTATCACAAAAGGTCGTAATATTTATCATAATGATGCATATTATACTAATTTTACTATTTGTAATATACACCAAACCGAGCATAATATTTTTGTGATATACATAATTTTGCCAACATTAAATTGCTTGATTTCTATCATATTTTTGAGATGGAGTATTAGTTTTAACAACTAATTGATCTTGTGTGAATTCAGATTTTGGCATTGGAAATTTACAAATGGGAATGATGGATTATTTGGACATTTGATCTCTTCATGTTTTTTAGTTTGACATTGGTTCTCGGTTGATGTGTAAAATGGTTGGTACTGGCTCGACACATTTATTTCTGTGCTTGACTTGGTTCGCTCAGCTTATTCAATTGTACCGACCCATTTGATAAAATAATTTATGCTGGGCACATTTGACTTGTCTCGTGCTTTATCATGTTTAATTGTGTTTGTGCCGTACCTTGATCAAGAAGTTTAACAAATTTTTTTTATCAATTAGTATTAGGGTTTGGTGGGCCAAGGCAAAATATTTCTAGAAAGTCACCTGGAAAATGAGCTTTCTTAGAGCATTAATGATTGTTTAGGGGTCATGGAGAGAAAAATGTAGTAGTCATAACTGTTGTGTTGCGTGATATTTGAGTGATTTATGTACAAAGAAACTAAGGAAGTAACATAAAAGTGATATCTTGAAATTATATTGACAATACAAATTTAGTCTAAAGCTAAATTTGAATCAAGAATTTGTGAAATAAATTATGAAAGAAAAATATATAATAAACGAAAGCTAAAGAATATAATAAAATAAATTATTTATTCAATGCTCTCGGAATACTATGCGTCATTTATATATGATTTTTTTATTTAATCAATTATATAACGATAATTTTTTGTGAGTAGAATATAATTACTCACATTTGTTCATGGAATAGTTAAGAGATAAGGAGTGATCCAAAATAATTTTGTTAAGATCATTTGTTGGAAGTACCCTATAGACAATGTTACGTATTACTTTCGAAACTACACAATAATTTTCCTACTAATTTATGCATGCAATTTTTGATTATTTTTGTTTCTCTTGATAAATTATTCTATAAATTCTTTATCTAAATACAACTTAAAATACATTGTTAATTTTGTTTGATTTTTTTCTTTTTTCTTTTTAAAGAAAATAAAATAAAATACTGTTATTAATTTCTGTATTAGTCCCATTTTTAAGTCGAGTAATAGAACTTGAGGGCATTACCATATATTTACTCTTAAAAATGCCAATGTAACTTTATCAGAGCCTAGGCTTTTTCTAGATTAATAAAGGAAACGCTAGGCTTGTCCAGAGAGAGAGAGAGAGAGAGAGGAGAGGCACACTACCGCTCACATCGCCGCCCCTGGTTTCGTCTCTTTTCACGTCGCCCAGAGAGAGAGAGAGAGAGAGAGTGGTTGACCACTATCGATGCAACTCATGCTCGCTGCCATCGCTCGCGTCGCCTTTCGCTGTTCGCCTTTCTCCGTTCGCCGGTCCTGGTCGCAGTTGCTCGCTTCCGGATCTAGTGTGTTGTTGATTTTGGGTTTGTTGTTTTGGTGGGTTTTGATTTTAGGGTGGTGGTTTCTTTTGGGGGTTTTATGGTTTGTTAATTTTAGGGTTTTCTTTTGGTTCGCCCAAAGATATATATAGAGAGAGGGCGACCACTGTCGCTGCAACTCATGCTCGCTGTTGATTTTGGGTTTTTTGTTTTGGTGGTTTTTGATTTTAGGGTTGCTTCTTTTTTAATTTTTTTTTTTTTTTGAGTTTTGTTGATTTGGGGGTTTATGGAGGTGACGGTGGTGATGGGCCGCTCGCCAGTCCCGGTCGCAGTTGATCGCTTCACCCGGATCTAGTATGTTGTTGATTTTGGGTTTGTTGTTTTGGTGGGTTTTGATTTCAGGGTTGTTTCGTTTTGAGTTTTGTTGATTTTGGGGTTTATGGTGTATGGAGATGACGGTGATGATGGGCCGCTCGTTAGTCCTCGTCGCAGTTGATAGTTTCTCCCGGATCTCTAGCGTGTTGTTGATTTTGGGTTTGTTGTTTTGGTGGTTTTTGATTTTAGGGTTGTTTCTTTTGGGGGGTTTGAGTTTTGTTGATTTGGGGGTTTATGGAGGTGACGGTGGTGATGGGCCGCCGGCCTGCCGATCCCGGTCCCAGTTGATCGCTTGACCTGCATCTAGTGTGTTGTTGATTTTGGGTTTGTTGTTTGGGTGGGTTTTGATTTTAGGGTTGTTTCTTTTGGGGGTTTTGAGTTTTGTTGATTTTGGGGTTTATGGTGTATGGAGGTGACGGTGGTGATGGGCCGCTCGCCAGTCCTTGTCGCAGTTGATAGTTTCTCCCGGATCTCTAGCGTGTTGTTGATTTTGGGTTTGTTGTTTTGGTGGTTTTTGATTTTAGGGTTGTTTCTTTTGGGGGTTTTGAGTTTTGTTGATTTGGGGGTTTATGGAGGTGACGGTGGTGATGGGCCGCCGGCCTGCCGGTCCCGGTCCCAGTTGATCGCTTGACCTGCATCTAGTGTGTTGTTGATTTTGGGTTTGTTGTTTTGGTGGGTTTTGATTTTAGTGGTGTTTCTTTAGGGGGGGTTGAGTTTTGTTGATTTGGGGATTTATGATTTATGGAGGTGACAGTGGTGATGGTTTACAGTGGTTGTTTATGGAGGTGGTGGTGGTGGACAGTGGTTGGGTGGTGGTTGGTTGTTAACGGAGTTTGTTTATGGAGATCCTCCCCTCTCTTGTACATTTGCTTTCCCCTTTTATTAGATGCAATAATTATTTCTATTGAATACTGATATCTTCAAGACTTCAACGTTGTTTGCCAGGTAACATCACATCAGCAGATAAATTCCGTACACAAAATTTTTCAGAAGATGCAAGGTCAAAGCAAATTCAGTTTTGTAGAGAAAGGCTGCTCATCTAGTGACAGTGGGCACTGGTGATCTTTAGACATGCGGGCAAGGATTGCTTGCAAACCCAAGAGAACTTTGGAATGTGGATGAACTCATCCTGACAGATTCTCCAGGATCAATAAACGATCCAATTCTGGAATATATAGACCACTCACAATTTGTCTACATCGCCAATGATGGATCTTCTTCAGTCATCTGTTCAAGGATATTTAGTATAGCTGTTGTTGTCTCTCCTCCATGAGTTTATTCAACTGAAAAGACGAAGGTTCTTTGCTTTGTGAGTCTTTGTTATCTAGCCATGCATGGATAATTTTCACAGGTATTAGGAGTAGGAAAAGTCTTTTATATTTTCATTTTTTGACTTTCTTATGAATCATTGGTACCATAGAGGACAGACAGATATGTCCAACTCCGAATTTATTCTCGTGGCCTAAAAATAGCTATATATTTTATATTATTATTTTTTTATTGTATTCGGATAGTTACATCAATAACACCCTAAATATTGTTTGACTCGTTTTTTACACCCCCAAACATTTTATCCCGAGTTTACACAATAGATTCATGTGCCACTTAACATCCTTCTATTATTACATTGCCATTAGTCAAAATTCAAGTTGTCAGATATCAAACCGGTCCTCTCTCTAACAACTATCTACTACTCTCACACATTTTTCACCTCATCTGCTGCACCCTCTCTAAAGTACTAAATACACACATTTAGCTATTGATGGTCCCTCTCTAAATTACTAAATACACACATTTAGTTAATGATGATCCCTCTCTAAATTACTAAACACACACACACACAACGTATGTATGCACATTTATACATCTATTTGATTCCACTAAACCCGATGAATGACTATACGCTCTTCAATAGCATTCAAGACCAGCACATCTTTTCCAAAGACAAGAACCATATTTCTTGTTTCCATGCTGTGTTTGTGGATGCTTGAGCTCTGAGGAGCTGTTTATTGAGCACTGAGGAGGGTTTATCTATTCTCATCTCTTGCTTCTCTATATGGCTGGGTGCCCTTTGACATCTTTTGTTTTTTAAAAGCTTTTTTTTCTTTAAAAAAAAAGGTTTATTGGTTATAAGAAATTGCTGACCTTCAGTAATTGGTGATGCAGATCCTCATCACTAGATTGTTATAAGGAGGCAGAAAACAATCTGGAGCACGCAATACGTGCATATTTGTGGCTCATATGTTTATTTTCTTGTTGGATTTTGATAATTGCTTTTTACTCATTCATCTTTAATATGTAATATCTTCGTTTTCAGGGAGAAATGGTTGCTGTGTCTACAGTGGCAAAGCCAAACTTGGTCATAGAACCAAATTCAGAAAATCCCGGTGGTTTAACAGCTTATCTTGCAGAAAAGGCTCTAGTGGAACACTTTAAGAACATGACAATAGCTTGAAATGTCATTGGCTCTGTAACCTTGCCCACTAGGTTCAATATACTTCGAGAACCTCAGCTAAGAGGTTTCAATTGTAATGAATTGAAACCAAACCCGTACTGCATAAGAAAACTGAAAATTATTACTGGTCTCGTCCCCTTTCTTAGAAATTCTCATTTTTAATTATGCTTTTGACTGATTTGTTATGTTTATTTCTGTTATTCTTTACATATGTTGGTGTTTCTTTTTGTGTTTTATTTTGGGGTCCTTGATATTTTGCTTCCATTAATAATGATGCTTCATCATCATGGGATGCTTTATGATGTTTCATTTATGTCTTCAATAGCTAACAATATAATTTTGTTTTTAGTTTTATCAAAATATGAAGCAAGTCACATCAGCATTTGCATAGGAGACAACTAAATTCTTCTGGGCTGCTATTTAGTACCTAGAGAAACTTATACGGGTGAGAAAGAGCACCATAAGGTGGTGGTTTTGGAACTTCAATTAGGACAACTCCAATGCAACATTGGTAACATTGGTGTGAGACAACCTTTGTCTTTTAGTTTACTGTAACCGAAGTCAGTTTATACGACTTTTAGAAATTAGAATAAGTCCCGTCTTCAAAGGGTACAAGTTCTTTGTTTCTATTTTCTGAACTGAGCAATATTATTTGTACTGATAATTGCTTATATCTGAATTTAGAGAGAGAATTTATGTATAAGAGCCATGTAACTAATGTTATTGACTATCAGGTTCAATCTTAAGTAAAACAATGAAGTACGCAACAATTGTTTTAAATTTTGTATATTCATCTATGGACTTAATTAACTTGAGCTTGAAGTTTTCCGGATTCAACTTTAAGCTCAAGTTAATCAGGTATTATTAGTTAACGCCTTATGTTTTACTTTGTCAATTTCAAATTATGCTGATTTAAATACTTGAGTAATTAGTTGTGACTATTTTGCATTTGTTTTGTTTTGTGAGGACTAATGCTATTGACTTACGAGTTCAACTTCAAGATAAAGCTAATTAAGTATTAATAGACTATGCCTTATGTTATACTTTGTCTATTTAAAATTATGTGGATTTGAATTTTTTTAGTAATAAATAGTGATTGTTTTGCACTTGTTTTGTTTTCGAGGACTAATGTTTTTGACTATCAAGTTCAACTTCAAACTCAAGTTAATTAAGTACTACTAGTTAATGATTTATGTTGTACTTTATCTATTTTCAATTATGCTGATTTGAATTTTTGAGTAACGAATAGTGACTATTTTGTATTTACTTTGTTTTATGAGGACTAATGATGTCGACTGTCGGATTCAACTTCAAGATAAAGTTAACTAGGTATTATTAGTCAATGCCTTATGTTATACTTTGTCACTTTTAAATTATGATGATTTGATTATTTGAGTAATTAGTTGTGACTATTTTGCATTTATTTTGTTTTGCGAGTACTAATGCTATTGATTATAAGGTTCAACTTTAAGCTCAAGTTAATTAAGTATTATTAGTTAACATCTTATGTTGGGCTTTGCTTATTTAAAATTAACGCCTTATGTTTTGCTTTGTCAATTTCAAATTATGCTGATTTGAATATTTGAGTAACAAATAGTGACTATTTTGCATTTGCTTTGTTTTGTGAGGACAAATACTGTCGACTGTCGGGTTCAAGAAAAACTAACTAGGTATTACTAATCAATGCCTTATGTTTGGCTTTGCCTATTTAAAATTTTTTTTATTTGACTTTTTTGAGTAATAAGTAGTGACTACCTTGCATTTGTTTTGTTTTGCAAGGACTCAAGCTATTGACTAACGCACTCGATTGGATGTATCATGCTAATAGCAAGACCTAGGCCCAGGTACTGTTAGATACTTATCTCCACACTTTTAAACAATGAGGTACATAACAATTACTTTAAATTTTATATATTCATCTCTGGACTTAATTAACTTGAGTTTGAAGTTCTCCGGGTTCAACTTCAAGCTCAAGTTAATCAAGTATTATTAGTTAATGCCTTAAGTTGTACTTTGTCAATTTCAAATTATGCTGATTTGAATATTTGAGTAATTAGTTGAGACTATTTTGCATTTATTTTATTTTGCAAGTACTAATGCTATTGATTATGAGGTTCAACTTCAAGCTCAAGTTAATTAGGTATTATTAATTAATACCTTATGTTGTACTTTATCTATTTTCAGTTATGTTGATTTGAATTTTTGAGTAACGAATAGTGACTATTTTGCATTTGCTTTGTTTTGTGAGGACTAATGTTGTCGACTGTCAGGTTTAACTTGAAGATAAAGTTAATTAGGTATTATTAGTCAATGCCTTATGTTGGGCTTTGCCTATTTAAAATTTTTCTTATTTGACTTTTTTGAGTAATAAGTAGTGTCTACCTTGTATTTGTTTTGTTTTTTGCAAGGACTAAAGTTATTGACTAAAGCACTTGATTGGATGTATTATGCTAATAGCGAGACCTAGGCACGGGTACTGTCAGATACATATCTCCACACTTTTAAACCGTAACAATTTTTTAAAATTTCGTATATTCATCTTTGGACTTAATTAACTTGAGTTTGAAGTTCCCCGAGTTCAACTTTAGGCTCAAGTTAATCAAGTATTAATAGTTAACGCCTTATGTTGTACTTTGTCAATTTCAAATTATGCTGACAAATTATGCTGATTTCATTATTTGAGTAATTAGTTGTGACAATTTTGCATTTATTTTGTTTTGCGAATATTAATGCGATTGATTATGAGGTTCAACTTCAAGCTCAAGGTAATTAGGTATTATTAGTTAATGCTTTATGTTGTACTTTATTTATTTTCAATTATGCTGATTTAAATTTTTGAGTAACGAATAGTGACTATTTTGCATTTGCTTTGTTTTGTGAGGGCTAACGCTGTCGACTGTCGGGTTAACTTCAAGATAAAGTTAACTAGGTATTATTAGTCAATTCCTTGTGTTGGGGCTTTGCCTATTTAAATATTTTCCTATTTGACTTTTTTGAGTAATAACTAGTGTCTACCTTGCATTTGTTTTGTTTTGCTAGGATTAAATCTATTGACTAACGCACTTGATTTGATGTATCATGCTAATAGCGAGACCTAGGCCCAGGTACTGTTTGATACTTATCTCCACACTTTTAAATAATAAGGTACGTAATAATTGCTTTTAATTTTGTATATTCATCTCGGGGCTTAATTAACTTGAGCTTGAAGTTCCCCGGGTTCAACTTCAAGCTCAAGTTAATTAGGTATTATTATTAATTAACGCCTTACGTTGTACTTTGACAATTTCAAATTATGCTGATTTGAATATTTGAGTAAGTAGTTGTGACTACTTTGCATTTGTTTTGTTTTGTGAGGTTTAATTCTATTGACTTACGGGTTGAACTTCAAGAGCTAATTAGGTATTAATAAACTATGACTTATATTGTACTTTGTCTATTTTAAATTATGTGAATTTGAATTTTTTAGTAATAAATGAAGACTGTTCGGCACTTGTTTTGTTTTCGAGGACTAATGTTTTTTGATTGTAAAGTTCAACTTCAAGCTCAAGTTAATTAGGTATTATTAGTTAAATTCCTTATGTTGTACTTGATCTATTTTCAATTATGTTGATTTGATTTTTGAGTAACGAATAAAGACTATTTTGCATTTGCTTTGTTTTATGAGGACTAATGCTGTTGACTGTCGGGTTCAACTTCAAGATAAAGTTAACTAGGTATTATGAATCAATCCCTTATGTTGGGCTTTGCCTATTTATAATTTTTCTTATTTGAATTTTTTAAGTAATAAGTAATGACTACATTGCATTTGTTTTGTTTTGCAAGGATTAGATCTGTTGACTAACGCACTCGATTGGATGTATCATGCTAATAGCGAGACCTAGGCCCAGGTATTGTCAAATACTTATCTCCACACTTTTAAACAATGAGGTACGTAACAATAGCTTTAAATTTTGTACATTCATCTTGGGACTTAATTAACTTGAGCTTGAAGTTCCCGGGGTTCAAATTCAAGCTCAAGTTAATCAAGTATTATTAGTTAACGCCTAATATTATACTTTGTCAATTTCAAATTATGCTGATTTGATTATTTGAGTAATTAGTTGTGACTATTTTGCATTTATTTTGCTTTGCGAATACTAATGTTATTGATTATGAGGTTCAACTTCAAACTCAAGTTAATTAGGTATTATTAGTTAATGATTTATGTTGTACTTTATCTATTTTCAATTATGCTGATCTGAATATTGAGTAACAAATAGTTACTATTTTTCATTTGCTTTGTTTTGTGAGGACTAATGCTGTCGAATGTCAAGTTCAACTTCATGATAAAGTTAACTAGGTATAATTAGTCAATGCCTTATGTTACGCTTTGCCTATTTAAAATGTTTCATATTAGAATTTTTTGAGTAGTAAATAGTGTCTACCTTGCATTTGTTTTTTTTTTCAAGGACTAATGCACTCAATTGGATGTATCATGCTAATAGAGAGACCTAGGCCCAGGTACTGTCAGATACTTATCTCCACACTTTTAATTAATGACGTACGTAACAATTGTTTCAAATTTTGTATAATCATCTTTGGACTTAATTAACTTGAGCTTGAAGTTCTCCGGGTTCAACTTCAAGCTCAAGTGAATCAGGTATTATTAGTTAACGCCTTATGATATATTTTGTCAATTTCAAATTATTTTAATTTGATTATTTGAGTAATTAGTTCTTACTATTTTGCATTTATTTTGCTTTACGAGTACTAATGTTATTGATTACGAGGTTCAACTTCAATCTCAAGTTAATTAGATATTATTAGTTAATGCCTTATGTTGTACTTTATCTATTTTCAATTATGCTGATTTGAATATTGAGTAACGAATAGTTACTATTTTTCATTTGCTTTGTTTTGTGAGGACTAATGCTGTCGAATGTCGAGTTCAACTTCATGATAAAGTTAACTAGGTATAATTAGTCAATGCCTTATGTTACGCTTTGCCTATTTAAAATGTTTCATATTAAAATTTTTTGAGTAGTAAATAGTGTCTACCTTGCATTTGTTTTTTTTTCCAAGGACTAATGCACTCGATTGGATGTATCATGCTAATAGAGAGACCTAGGCCCAGGTACTGTCAGATACTTATCTCCACACTTTTAATTAATGACGTACGTAACAATTGTTTCAAATTTTGTATAATCATCTCTGGACTTAATTAACTTGAGCTTGAAGTTCTCCGGGTTCAACTTCAAGCTCAAGTGAATCAGGTATTATTAGTTAACGCCTTATGATATACTTTGTCAATTTTAAATTATTTTAATTTGATTATTTGAGTAATTAGTTCTTACTATTTTGAATTTATTTTGCTTTACGAGTACTAATGTTATTGATTACGAGGTTCAACTTCAATCTCAAGTTAATTAGATATTATTAGTTAATGCCTTATGTTGTACTTTATCTATTTTCAATTATGCTAATTTTAATTTTTTAGTGACGAATACTTACTATTTTGAATTTACTTTATTTTCTGAGGACTAATGCTGTCGACTGTCGGGTTCAACTTCAAGATAACATTAACTAGGTATTATTAGTCAATGTCTTATGTTGGGCTTTGCTTATTTAAAATTTTTTCTTATTTGAAGTTTTTGAGTAATAAGTAGTGACTACCTTGTATTTGTTTTTTTTGTAAGGACTGAAGCTAGTGACTAACGCACTCGATTGGATGTATCATGCTAATAGAGAGACCTACGCCCAGGTACTATCAGATACTTATCTCCACACTTTTAAAAAATGTGGTACGTAACAATTGCTTTAAATTTTATATATTCATCTCGAGACTTAATTAACTTGAGCTTGAAGTTCCCCTAGTTCAACGTCCAGCTCAAGTTAATTAGGTATTATTAGTTAATTCCTTATGTTGTACTTTATCTATTTTCAATTATGCTGATTTGAATTTATGAGTAACGAATAGTGACTATTTAGCTTTTTTGTGCGTGTGAGGATTAATGCAGTTGACTATCGGGTTCAACTTCAAGATAACATTAACTAGGTATTATTAGTCAATGTCTTATGTTGGGCTTTGCCTATTTAAAATTTTTCTTATTTGAATTTTTTAAGTAATAAGTAGTGACTACCTTGCATTTGTTTTGTTTTGAAAGGACTAAAGATATTGACTAAAGCACTCGATTGGATGTATCATGCTAATAGAGAGACCTAGGCCCAGGGACTGTCAGATACTTATCTCCACACTTTTAAATAATGAGGTACGTAACAATTGCTTTAAATTTTGTATATTCATCTAGGGACTTAATTAACTTGATATCGAAGTTTCCCGGGTTCAACTTCAAGCTCAAGTTAATTAGATATTATTAGTTAATGCCTTATGTTGTACTTTTTCAATTTTGCATTATGCTGATTTAATTATTTGAGTAATAAGTTGTGACTATTTTGTATTTATTTTGTTTTGCGAGTACTAATGCTATTGATTATGAGGTTCAACTTCAAGCTCAAGTAAATTAGGTATTATTAGTTATTGATTTATGTTGTACTCTATCTATTTTCAATAATGTTGATCTGAATTTTTGAGTAACGAATAGTTACTATTTTTCATTTGCTTTGTTTTGTGAGGACTAATGCTGTCGAATGTCGAGTTCAACTTCATGATAAAGTTAAATAGGTATTATTAGTCATTGCCTTATGTTGGGCTTTGCATATTTAAATTTTTTCTTATTTGAATTTTTTGAGTAGTAAATAGTGTCTACCTTGCATTTGTTTTTTTTCCAAGGACTAATGCACTCGATTGGATGTATCATGCTAATAGAGAGATCTAGGCCCAGGTAGTGTCAGATACTAATCTTCGAACTTTTAACTAATGAGGTATGTAATAATTGCGTCAAATTTTGTATAATCATCTCTGGACTTAATTAACTTGAGCTTGAAGTTCCCCGGGTTCAACTTCAAGCTCAAGTTAATTAGATATTATTAGTTAACGCCTTATGTTGTACTTTGACAATTTCAAATTATGCTGATTTGAATTTGTGAGTAACAAATAGTTACTATTTAGCATTTGCTTTGTTTTGTGAGGATTAATGCTGTAGACTATCGGGTTCAACTTAAAGATAACATTAACTAGGTATTATTAGTCAATGCCTTATGTTGGGGCTTTGCCTATTTAAAATTTTTCTTATTTGAATTTTTTAAGTAATAAGTAGTGACTACCTTGCATTTGTTTTGTTTTGAAAGGACTAAAGATATTGACTAAAGCACTCGATTGGATGTATCATGCTAATAGAGAGACCTACGCCTAGGTACTGTCAGATACTTATCTCAACACTTTTAAATAATGAGGTACGTAACAATTGCTTTAAATTTTGTATGTTCATCTCGGGACTTAATTAACTTGAGCTTGAAGTTCCCCGGGTTCAATTAGCAATTGCATTTGTTTTTTTTCCAAGGACTAACGCACTCGATTGGATGTATCATGCTAATAGAGAGATCTAGGCCCAGGTACTGTCAGAAACTTATCTTCACACTTTTAATTAATGAGGTACGTAATAATTGCGTCAAATTTTGTATAATCATCTCTGGACTTAATTAACTTGAGCTTGAAGTTCCCCGGGTTCAACTTCAAGCTCAAGTTAATTAGATATTATTAGTTAACGCCTTATGTTGTACTTTGACAATTTCAAATTATGCTGATTTGAATTTGTGAGTAATGAATAGTTACTATTTAGCATTTGCTTTGTTTTGTGAGGATTAATGCTGTAGACTATCGGGTTCAACTTAAAGATAACATTAACTAGGTATTATTAGTCAATGTCTTATGTTGGGCTTTGCTTATTTAAATTTTTTCTTATTTTAATTTTTTGAGTAATAAGTAGTGACTACCTTGCATTTTTTTTGTTTTGCAAGGACTAAAGCTATTGACTAACGCACTCCATTGGATGTATCATGCTAATAGCGAGACCTACGCCCAGGTATTGTTAGATACTTATCTCCACACTTTTAAACAATGAGGTACGTAACAATTGCTTTAAATTTTGTATACTCATCACGGGACTTAATTAACTTGAACTTGAAGTTCCCCGAGTTTAACGCCGAGCTCAAGTTAATTAAGTACTATTAGTTAATACCTTATGTTGTACTTTGTCTATTTTCAATTATGTTGATTTGAATTTTTGAGGAACGAATAGTGACTATTTAGCATTTGCTTTGTTTTGCGAGGATTAATGCTGTTGACTATTGGGTTCAACTTCAAGATAACTTTAAGTAGGTATTATTAGTCAATGCCTTATGTTGGGCTTGCCTATTTAAATTTTTTCTTATTTAAATATTTTGAGTAATAAGTAGTGACTACCTTGCATTTGTTTTGTTTTGCAAAGACTGAAGCTATTGACTAACACACTCGATTGGATGTATCATGCTTATAGAGAAATCTTGTCCCAGGTACTGTCAGATACTTATCTTCACACTTTTAATTAATGAGGTACGTAATAATTGCTTTAAATTTTGTATATTCATCTCGGGACTTAATTAACTTGAGCTTGAAGTTCCCCGGGTTCAACTTTAAGCTCAAGTTAATTACGTACTATTAGTTAATTACTTATGTTGTACTTTATCTACTTTCAATTATATTGATTTGAATTTTTGAGGCACGAATAGTGATTATTTTGCATTTGCTTTGTTTTGTGAGGATTAATGTTGTAGACTATCGGGTTCAACTTCAAGATAACGTTAACTAGGTATTATTAGTCAATGCCTTATGCTGGGCTTTGCCTATTTAAAATTTTTCTTATTTAAACTTTTTAAGTAATAAGTAGTGACTACCTTGCATTTATTTTCTTTTGCAAGGACTAAAGCTATTGGCTAACGCACTCGATTGGATGTATCATGCTAATAGTGAGACCTAGGCCCAGGTACTGTCAGATACTTATCTCCACACTTTTAAACAATGAGGTACGTAACAATTGCTTTAAATTTTGTATATTCATCTCGGGACTTAATTAACTTGAGCTTGAAGTTCCTCGGGTTCAACTTCAAGCTCAAGTTAATTAGGTACTATTAGTTAATGGCTTATGTTGTACTTTATCTATTTTCAATTATATTGATTTGAATTTTTGAGGAACGAATAGTGACTATTTAGCATTTGCTTTGTTTTGTGAGGAGTAATGCTGTTGACTATCGGGTTCAACTTATCGATAACATTAACTAGGTATTATTAGTCAATGCCTTATGTTGGGCTTTGTCTAATTAAATTTTTTCTTATTTGAATTTTTTCAGTAATAAGTAGTGACTACCTTGCATTTGTTTTTTTTTGCAAGGACTAAAGATATTGACTAATGCACTCGATTGGATGTAACATGCTTATAGCAAGACCTACGCCTAGGTACTGTCAGATACTTATCTCCACACTTTTAAACAATGA
Source organism: Actinidia arguta var. hypoleuca (assembly GCA_030159115.1). Taxonomy (NCBI): domain Eukaryota; kingdom Viridiplantae; phylum Streptophyta; class Magnoliopsida; order Ericales; family Actinidiaceae; genus Actinidia; species Actinidia arguta. The sequence continues at coordinate 14,025,518 of BRYE01000005.1, read as the reverse complement.
GGTACGTAACAATTGTTTTAAATTTTGTATGTTCATCTCGGGACTTAATTAACTTGAGCTTGAAGTTCCCCGGGTTCAATTAGCAATTGCATTTGTTTTTTTTTTCCAAGGACTAACGCACTCGATTGGATATATCATGCTAATAGAGAGATCTAGGCCCAGGTACTGTCAGATACATATCTTCACACTTTTAATTAATGAGGTACGTAATAATTGCGTCAAATTTTGTATAATCATATTTGGACTTAATTAACTTGAGCTTGAAGTTCCCCGGGTACAACTTCAAGCTCAAGTTAATTAGATATTATTAGTTAACGCCTTATGTTGTACTTTATCAATTTCAAATTATGCTGATTTGAATTTTTAAGTAACGAATAGTGACTATTTAGCATTTGCTTTTTTTGTGAGGAGTAATGTTGTTGACTATTGGGTTCAACTTAAAGATAACATTAACTTGGTATTATTAGTCAATGCCTTATGTTGGGCTTTGCCTATTTAAAATTTTTCTTATTTGAATTTTTTGACTAATAAGTAGTGTCTACCTTGCATTTGTTTTTCTTTGGAAGGACTAAAGCTATTGACTAACACACTCGATTGGACGTATCATGCTAATAGCGAGACCTAGGCCCACGTACTGTCAGATACTTATCTCCACACTTTTAAATAATGAGGTACGTAACAATTGCTTTAAATTTTGTATGTTCGTCTCCGAACTTAATTAACTTTAGCTTGAAGTTCCCCGGGTTCAACGTCCAGCTCAAGTTAATTAGGTACTATTAGTTAATGCCTTATGTTCTACTTTATCTATTTTCAATTATGTTGATTCAAATTTTTGAGTAACGAATACTACCTATTTTGCATTTGCTTTGTTTGTGAGAACTAACATTGTCGACTGTCGGGTTCAACTTCAAGATCAAGTTAACTAGGTATTATTAGTCAATGCCTTGCTTATTTAAAATTTTTCTTATTTGAATTTTTTGCGGTACGTAACAATTCATCTCGGGACTTAATTAACTTGAGCTTGAAGTTCCCCGGGTTCAACTTCAAGCTCAAGTTAATTAAGTACTATTAGTTAATGCCTTATGTTGTACTTTATCTATTTTCAATTATGTTGATTTGAATTTTTGAGGAACGATTAGTGACTATTTATTATTTGCTTTGTTTTGTCAGGAGCAATACTGTTGATTGATAACATTAACTAGCTATTATTAGTCAATGCCTTATGTTGGGCTTTGTCTATTTAAATTTTTTGTTATTTAAATTTTTTGAGTAATAAGTAGTGACTACCTTGAATTTGTTTTTTTTTGCAAGGGCTAAAACTATTGACTAACGCACTTGATTGGATGTATCATGCTTATAGCAAGACCAACGCCTAGGTACTGTCAGATACTTATGTCCACACTTTTAAACAATGAGGTACGTAACAATTGCTTTAAATTTTGTATGTTCATCTCGGGACTTAATTAACTTGAGCTTGAAGTTCCCTGGGTTCAACTTCAAGCTCAAGTTAATTAGGTACTATTTAGCATTTGCTTTTTTTGTGAGGAGTAATGTTGTTGACCATCGGGTTCAACCTAAAGATAACATTAACTAGGTATTATTAGTCAATGCCTTATGTTGGGCTTTGCATATTTAAAATTTTTCTTATTTGAATTTTATGACTAATAAGTAGTGTCTACCTTGCATTTGTTTTTCTTTGGAAGGACTAAAGCTATTGACTAACGCACTCGATTGGACGTATCATGCTAATAGTGAGTTCTAGGCCCTGTCAGATACTTATCTCCACACTTTTAAACATTGTGGTACGTAAAAATTGCATTCAATTTTGTATATTCATCTCGGGACTTAATTAACTTTAGCTTGAAGTTCCCCGGGTTCAACGTCTAGCTCAAGTTAATTAGGTACTATGAGTTAATGCCTTATGTTGTACTTTATCTATTTTCAGTTATGCTAATCTGAATTTTTGAGTAACGAATAGTGAATATTTTGCATTTGCTTTGTTTTGTGAGGACTAATGCTGTCGACTGTCGAGTTCATCTACATGATAAAGTTAACTAGGTATTATTAGTTAATGCCTTATGTTTTGCTTTGCCTATTTAAATTTTTTCTTATATGAATTTTTTGAGTAATAAGTAGTGTCTACCATGCATTTGTTATGTTTTGCAAGGATTAAATCTATTGACTAACGCACTCGATTGGATGTATCATGCTAATAGTGAGTTCTAGGCCTAGGTACTGTCAGATATTTATCTCCACACTTTTACACAGTGAGGTATGTAAAAATTGCATTAAATTTTGTATATTCATCTCGGGACTAAATTAACTTTAGCTTGAAGTTCCCCGGGTTCAACGTTCAGCTAAAGTTAATTAGGTACTATTAGTTAATGCCTTATGTTGTACTTTATCTATTTTCAATTATGTTGATTTGAATTTTTGAGGAACGATTAGTGACTATTTCTTATTTGCTTTGTTTTGTCAGGAGCAATGCTGTTGACTATTGGGTTCAACTTATCGATAACATTAACTAGGTATTATTAGTCAATGCCTTACGTTGGGCTTTGCCTATTTAAAATTTTTCTTATTTCAATTTTTTGAGTAATAAGTAGTGACTACCTTGCATTTGTTTTGATTTGCAAGGACTAAAGCTATTGACTAACGCACTCGATTGGATGTATTATGCTAATAGCGAGACCTAGGCCCAGGTACTGTCAGATACTTATCTCCACACTTTTAAACAATGAGGTACGTAACAATTGCTTTAAATTTTGTATGTTCGTCTCCGAACTTAATTAACTTTAGCTTGAAGTTCCCCGGGTTCAACGTCCAGCTCAAGTTAATTAGGTACTATTAGTTAATGCCTTATGTTCTACTTTATCTATTTTCAATTATGTTGATTCAAATTTTTGAGTAACGAATACTACCTATTTTGCATTTGCTTTGTTTGTGAGAACTAACATTGTCGACTGTCGGGTTCAACTTCAAGATCAAGTTAACTAGGTATTATTAGTCAATGCCTTGCTTATTTAAAACTTTTCTTATTTGAATTTTTTTGACTAATAAGTAGTGACTACCTTGCATTTGTTTTGTTTTGCAATGGCCTAAAGCTATTGGCTAACGCACTCCATTGGATGTATCATGCTAATAGCGAGACCTAGGCCCAGGTACTGTCAGATACCTATCTCAACACTTTTAAACAATGAGGTACGTAACAATTGTTTTAAATTTTGTATATTCATCTCGGGACTTAATTAACTTGAGCTTGAAGTTCCCCGGGTTCAACGTCCAGCTCAAGTTAATTAGGTACTATGAGTTAATGCCTTATATTGTACTTTATCTATTTTCAATTATGTTGATTTGAATTTTTGAGGAACGATTAGTGACTATTTATTATTTGCTTAGTTTTGTCAGGAGCAATGCTGTTGACTATCGGGTTCAACTTCAAGATAACATTAACTAGGTATTATTAGTCAATGCCTTATGTTGGGCTTTGCATATTTAAATTTTTTCTTATTTGAATTTTTTGAGTAATAAGTAGTGACTACCTTACATTTGTTTTGTTTTGCAAGGACTAAAGCTATTGACTAACGCACTCGATTAGATGTATCGTGCTAATAGCGAGACCAAGGCCCAGGTACTGTCAGATATTTATCTCCACACTTTTAATTAATGAGGTACGTAACAATTGCTTCAAATTTTTTATAATCATCTCTGGACTTAATTAACTTGAGCTTGAAGTTTCCCGGGTTCAACTTCAAGCTCAAGTTAATCAGGTATTATTAGTTAACGCCTTATGATATATTTTGTCAATTTCAAATTATGCTGATTTGATTATTTGAGTAATTAGTTTTGACAATTTTGCATTTATTTTGCTTTGCTAGTACTAATGTTATTGAATATGAGATTCAACTTCAAGCTCAAGTGAATTAGGTATTATTAGTTAACGATTTATGTTGTACTTTATCTATTTTCAATTATGCTGATCTAAATTTTTGAGTGACGAATATTGAATATTTTGCATTTGCTTTGTTTTCTGAGGACTAATGCTGTCGACTGTCGGGTTCAACTTCAATCTCAAGTTAACTAGGTATTATTAGTCAATGCCTTATGTTGGGCTTTGCCTATTTAAATTTTTCTTATTTGAATTTTTTGAGTTGTAAATAGTGTCTACCTTGTATCTATTTTTTTTTTCAAGGACTAAAGCTATTGACTAACGCACTCGATTGGATGTATCATGCTAATAGCGAGACCAAGGCTCAGGTACTGTCAGATACTTATCTCCACACTTTTAATTAATGAGGTTCGTACAATTGCTTCAAATTTTGTATAATCATCTCTGGACTTAATTAAATTGAGCTTGAAATTCCCCGGGCTCAAGTTCAAGCTCAAGTTAATTAGGTATTATTAGTTAACGCCTTATGATATACTTTCTCAATTTCAAATTATGCTCATTTGATTATTTGAGTAATTAGTTGTGACTATTTTGCATTTGTTTTGTTTTGCGAGTCCTAATGCTATTGATTACAAGGTTCAACTTCAAGCTCAAGTGAATTAGGTATTATTAGTTAACGATTTATGTTGCACTTTATCTATTTTCAATTATGCTGATCTGAATTTTTGAGTGACGAATATTGAATATTTTGCATTTGCTTTGTTTTGTGAGCAATAATGCTGTGAACTGTCGAATTCAACTTCAAGATAAAGTTAACTAGGTATTATTAGTCAATGCCTTATGTTGGGCTTTGCTTATTTAAAATTTTTTCTTATTTGAATATTTTGAGTAATAAGTAGTAACTAACTTGCATTTGTTTTTTGTTTTTGTAAGGACTAAAGCTCTTGACTAACGCACTTGATTGGATATATCATGCTAATAGCGAGACCTTGGCCTAGGTAATATCAGATACTTATCTCCACACTTTTAAACAATGAGGTACGTAATAATTGCTTTACATTTTGTATATTCATCTCAGGACTTAATTAACTTGAGCTTGAAGTTCCCCAGGTTCAACTTCAAGCTGAAGGACTTAATTAACTTGAGCTTGAAGTTCCCCAGGTTCAACTTCAAGCTGAAGTTAATAAGGTACTATTAGTTAACGCCTTATGTTGTACTTTGTCAATTTCAAATTAAGCTAATTTAATTTTTTGAGTAATTTCTTGTGACTATTTTGTATTTGTTTTGTTTTGCGAGTGCTAATGCTATTGATTACGTGGTTCAATTTCAAGCTCAAGTGAATTAGGTATTATTAGTTAATGATTTATGTTGTACTTTATTTATTTTCAAGTATGTTGCTTTGAATTCTTGAGTAACGAATAGTGACTATTTTACATTTGCTTTGTTTTGTGAGGACTAATGCTGTCAACTGTCGAGTTCAACTTCATGATAAAGTTAACTAGGTATTATTTGTCAATACCATATGTCGCGCTTTGCCTATTTAAAATATTTCTTATTTGAATTTTTTGAGTAGGAAATAGTGTCTACCTTTCTTTTGTTTTTTTTCAAGTACTAAAGCTATTGACTAACGCACTCGATTGGATGTATCATGCCAATAGCGAGACCTAGGCCCAGGGACTATCAGATACTTATCTCCACACTTTTAAACAACGAGGTACGTAACAATTGCTTTTAATTTTGCATATTCATCTCGGGACTTAATTAACTTGAGCTTGAAGTTCCACGGGTTCAACTTCAAGCTCAAGTTAATTAGGTATTATTAGTTAACGCCTTATGTTTTACTTTGTCAATTTCAAATTATGCTGATTTGATTATTTGAGTAATTAGTTGGGACTATTTTGCTTTTGTTTTGTTTTGCGAGTCCTAATGCTATTGATTACAAGGTTCAACTTCAAGCTCAAGTGAATTAGATATTATTAGTTAACGATTTATGTTGCACTTTATCTATTTTCAATTATGCTGATCTGAATTTTTGAGTAACGAATATTGAATATTTTGCATTCGCTTTGTTTTGTGAGGACTAATGCTGTCAACTGTCGAGTTCAACTTCATGATAAAGTTAACTAGGTATTATTAGTCAATGCCTTATGTTACGCTTACCCTATTTAAATTTTTTTTTATTTGAATTTTTTGAGTAGTAAATAGTGTCTACCTTGTATTTGTTTTTTTTTCCAAGGACTAAAGCTATTGACTAATGCACTCGATTTGATTATCATGCTAATAGCGAGACCTAGGCCCAGGTACTGTCAAATACTTATCTCCACACTTTTAAACAATGAGGTACGTAACAATTGCTTTAAATTTTGTATATTCATCTCGAGACTTAATTAATTTTAGCTTGAAGTTTCCCGGGCTCAACTTCAAGCTCAAGTTAATCAGGTATTATTAGTTAACGCCTTATGTTGTACTTTATCTATTTTCAATTATGCTGATTTGAATTTTTGAGTGACAAATACTGACTACTTTGCATTTACTTTATTTTATGAGGACTAATGATGTCGACTGTCGGGCTCAACTTCAAGCTAAAGTTAACTAGGTATTATTAGTCAATGCCTTATGTATGGCTTTGCCTATTTAAATTTTTTCTTATTTGATTTTTTGACTAACGCACTCGATTGGTTGTATCATGCTAATAGCGAGACCTAGGCCCAGGTACTGTCAGATACTTATCTCCACACTTTTAAACAATGAGGTATGTAACAATTGCTTTAAATTTTGTATATTCATCTCAGGACTTAATTAACTCTAGCTTGAAGTTTTCCGGGTTCAACTTCAAGCTTAAGTTAATCAGGTATTATTAGTTAACGCCTTATGTTGTACTTTGTCAATTTCAAATTAAGCTGATTTAATTTTTCGAGTAATTTCTTGTGACTATTTTGCATTTGTTTTGTTTTGCGAGTCCTAATGCTATTGATTACGTGGTTCAACTTCAAGCTTAAGTGAATTAGGTATTATTAGTTAATGATTTATGTTGTACTTTATTTATTTTCAATTATGTTGCTTTGAATTCTTGAGTTACGAATAGTGACTATTTTGCATTTGCTTTGTTTTGTGAGGACTAATGCTGTCAACTGTCGAGTTCAACTTCATGATAAAGTTAACTAGGTATTATTAGTCAATGCCTTATGTTACGCTTACCCTATTTAAAATTTTTTTTATTTGAATTTTTTTAGTAGTAAATAGTGTCTACCTTGTATTTGTTTTTTTTTTTCCAAGGACTAAAGCTATTGACTAACGCACTCGATTTGATTATCATGCTAATAGCGAGACCTAGGCCCAGGTACTATCAAAAACTTATCTCCACACTTTTAAACAATGAGGTACGTAACAATTGCTTTAAATTTTGTATATTCATCTCGAGACTTAATTAATTTTAGCTTGAAGTTCCCCGGGCTCAACTTCAAGCTCAAGTTAATCAGGTATTATTAGTTAACGCCTTATGTTGTACTTTATCTATTTTCAATTATGCTGATTTGAATTTTTGAGTGACAAATACTGACTACTTTGCATTTACTTTGTTTTCTGAGGACTAATGATGTCGACTGTCGGGCTCAACTTCAAGCTAAAGTTGACTAGGTATTATTAGTCAATGCCTTATGTTGGGCTTTGCCTATTTAAATTTTTTCTTATTTGATTTTTTGACTAACGCACTCGATTGGTTGTATCATGCTAATAGCGAGACCTAGGCCCAGGTACTGTCAGATACTTATCTCCACACTTTTAAACAATGAGGTATGTAACAATTGCTTTAAATTTTGTATATTCATCTCAGGACTTAATTAACTCTAGCTTGAAGTTTCCCGGGTTCAACTTCTAGCTCAAGTTAATCAGGTATTATTAGTTTACGCCTTATGATATACTTTGTCAATATTTTGTTTTGCGAGTACTAATGCTATTGGTTATGAGGTTCAACGTCCAGCTAAAGTTAATTAGGTACTATTAGTTAATGCCTTATGTTGTACTTTATCTATTTTCAATTATGTTGATTTGAATTTTTGAGGAACGATTAGTGACTATTTATTATTTGCTTTGTTTTGTCAGGAGCAATGCTGTTGACTATTGGGTTCAACTTAAAGATAACATTAACTAGGTATTATTAGTCAATGCCTTATGTTGGGCTTTGCCTCTTTAAAATTTTTCTTATTTCAATTTTTTGAGTAATAAGTAGTGACTACATTGCATTTGTTTTTTTTTACAAGGACTAAAGCTATTGACTAACGCACTCGATTGGATGTATCGTGGTAATAGCAAGACCTAGGCCTAAGTACTGACAAATACTTATCTCCACACTTTTAAACAATGAGGTACGTAACAATTGCTTTAAATTTTATTTTGCGAGGACTAATGTTGTCGACTGTCGAGTTCAACTTCATGATAAAGTTGACTAGGTATTATTAGTCAATGCCTAATGTTGGGCTTTGCCCATTTAAAATTTTTCTTATTTGAATTTTTTAAGTAATAAGTAGTGTCTACCTTGCATTTATTTTTTTTTGCAAGGACTAAATCTATTGACTAACGTACTTGATTGGATGTATCATGTTAATAGCGAGACCTAGGCCTAGGTACTGTCAGATACTTATATCTACACTTTTTAACAATGAGGTACATAACAATTGCTTTAAATTTTTTATATTCATCTCTGGACTTAATTAACTTGAGCTTGATGTTCCCCGGGTTCAACTTCAAGCTCAAGTTAATCAGGTATTATTAGTTAACGGCTTATGATATACTTTGTCAATTTCAAATTATGCTAATTTGATTATTTGAGTAATTAGTTGTGACTATTTTGCATTTATTTTTCTTTGCAAGTACTAATATTATTGATTATGAGGTTCAACTTCAAGCGCAAGTGAATTAGGTATTATTAGTTGATGCCTTATGTTGTACTTTACCTATTTTCAATTATGCTGATTTGAATTTTTGAATAACGAATACTGACTAATTTTCAGTTGCTTTATTTTGTGAGGACTAATGCTGTCGATTGTCGAGTTCAACTTCAAGATAAAGTTAACTAGGTATTATTAGTCAATGCCTTATGTTGGGCTTTGCCTATTTAATTTTTTTCTTGTTTAAATTTTTTGAGTAATAAGTAGTGACTACCTTGCATTTGTTTTGTTTTGCAAGGACTAAAGCTGTTGACTAATGCACTCAATTGGATGTATCATGCTAATAGTGAGACCTAGGCCCAGGTACTGTCAGATACTTATAGCTACACTTTTAAACAATGAGGTACGTAACAATTGCTTTAAATTTTATATATTCATCTCGGACTTAATTAACTTGAGCTTGAAGTTCCCTGGGTTCAACTTCAAGCTCAAGTTAATCAGGTATTATTAGTTAACGCCTTATGTTGTACTTTGTCAATTTCAAATTATGCTGATTTGAATATTTGAGCAATTAGTTGTGACTACTTTGCATTTATTTTGTTTTGTGAGGACTAATGCTATTGACTTACGGGTTCAACTTCAAGCTCAAGGTAATTAGGTATTATTAGCTAATGTCTTATGTTGTACTTTATCTATTTTCATTTATG
>BRYE01000005.1:14001036-14008536 GCA_030159115.1 Actinidia arguta var. hypoleuca | reverse complement strand
ACGCAATAGGGAGGCAGGGAAAGGCAGAGGGGGATGAGGTGGAGGGCGAGAGGATGGCTCTACCTGGCTGATTAAGCAACATAAGAGAATAAATAGAAAGGGCCAACATAAATCAAACTCAGGTGCACAATCATTGCATATCAACCTCTTCTCTGTGCAGACATATATATAGAAAATGGTATCTGGAATGCTATATATGCAAATCCCACCATATCAATTGCAATCACATACCTGGCAATTAATTTTCAACATAAAATTTACAGAACATAATTTGATTAATTTTGTGTTATAAAATGGACGAAAAGTGTAATTTTGAAAACACGTCCTCTATTATTTTGAAGACAAATAAATAAAAGGAGAGTTAGTAAATGGTGAGAGATTTTTACTATCGGTAAACGAATACAACTATAATTACCGAGAAAACCCTAGTCTTTCTCTCCCTGGGAGCCCCTATCTTTTGCAGAGTGTCTTCCCTCTTCGATCTTCTACAGTTAGGGGTGGAGGAGATAACCCCCACGTCCCCCTTCCTCTCCCTCTGATATATCCTTTTGATCTCTTTTCCTTTTCACTGTTATTCGTCTTTTACCATAGTTACCTTGTAACTATTGTCCACCAGACACGTTGCCATTAGATCTGACTCTTAAGGTACACCAAAGACGAATCTTGATATCCATATGGTTTGGGATTTTCTTTTCTCTTTTACTTTCTTCAATAGAATAAATCTCCTATGTGAAAGTCGTTTCTTCTTCTTTTTGGAGTTTGTTTTCTTCTTTTATCTCGATTGTACCTTGTAGTCCGATTTCTATCAAGTTAAGTTTGGCTTGTATCTCGTGAATTTGTGAGCACTCATAGAGTATGCTATGGGAGGTCTTTCATCCTCTTTTGATGTTTTTTTCCTCTTTTAGATTTTTTTTGTGTAGTGTAATGGTTCTTTCTATCATTAATGAAATTGTTTTATCGTTTGACAAAAAAAAATTATCGGTGTTTTTAGCTTGTTTAATTGGTTTGCGGATCTATCTTAATGGATAGTCAATGATTTATAATATTTATAACCAAAAGTCTATGATTTTTTTATGTGAATACAACATTACTCTTCTTTTAATTTATATATATATATATATATATATATATATATATATATATATATATATATATATATATATACTTATTAATTATCCAATAAAAAGTGTCAACTCACTACCGCCACCTACCGTCAATTATCGACGACTTTTCTAACGAACATACGATAACTTTTTTGGCAAATTTTTTAGCGAACCTCCGACAAATTTTTTAGTGATTAATTTCACTGATTTAGTATTTTGCGAGTAGAAAGCGAATACCAACAATTTACTGCTTGACTTTCCACATAAAAAAGTAACAATGAAATTTTACTATTTGATTTTTCAACGAACTTTCCACAAATAAATTTATCTTTGAAAATGTTTTCCAGAAAAGTCGAAGATCAAAAGGTAACCTCCAAACACCAGCTGCCGGAGAGGGATAGGGATGGTGATGGTGTAATGAGAAATAAGAAGGAGTATAGAAAATACAAGAGTATTTTTGTCCAGAGTTAAAAAAAGAGTTATGGCTTTGGATTTTATTGACATAGATCCAATGCTTTAGAAATTAGTCCTATGGACCTTTGAGTGAAACTCCGACAATTAAAATCATGTAATTACGGATATTGAAGGAATATGATCTTTTTTATGGATAGTTTGCACACAGAACCTAGTAAATTGTAGTTTGCACACCCCATGGACTTGCCTTGGTAGTCTTGGCTTGAAACTTAGAGATATATGCTCTTTCAATATTTCAGGTTCGAAACCTTATATGTTCTATCAATTCTTGAGTTTGGCTCGTCTATATTGAAATGTGTCCCAAATTTAAAATCGAACAATCCACTAGTAAATGGTATGATTCATCTTTAGATTAATCGGTTATTGAGCCGAATATCAAGTTATATATAAAAAAAAGACAAGTAGATTGAATGGTTCAGGTCATTGGAATGGACCTTGTGATAAGCGCAAATAGAAATATCCAACAAAGATAGAAGGTTACACTTTACACTTGCCCAATCATCTTGCACTTCGTATAAATCATTTGTATGATAGACATTGTAGGCAACCCCTTAAATTTATTTAGCATAATTGTCCATTCTAATGAAAGAATTATAAATTAAATATATTGTTCATGAGGGCTAAATAAGAACTGATCAACCTTAATCAAAAACTAAATTAAGGTGTTATCTAACATAAAATTAGGTTGATTGGGGAATTAAATAGAATTGAATAATGAGTACCTATAGGCATGGACATCCTTGAAAGTAGCTTGATTACCATCATTGAGCTAGAAATTGTTTGTTGCTATCATCACCACTGAAGCAGCTAGAATTAAGAGGATCAAGATCCTCAACACAAGTGTGGAATTTGCTATAGCCTTAGAAACCGTCTCTTCACTTTAATTTCCTCAAAACACCACACCCTCTGCTTTTGCTTATTAATCTTCCAAGTGTGTCATTTACAAGGCAAACAACCACCTTCTCTCCCTCTTCGGTAATGTCAAAGGTTTTTGATGGCATCTGGGTGTGCTGGGCATACGCAAAAGAACCAATTTCTGTCGGACTTGAATGTTGGAGCATTGGGCCCTTATTCTTTTCAAAATTCCCTTTGAAGTTTTGAGCATTACAAAGTATTTCATTGCATCGACTGTATATGGAATATATTAAAGAATAGACAACATAATAATTATTAGTATAAATTCTATAAATGAGAAAAAAAGACACAAATAACATTTCTCAGGAACATATTAAAGGGAGAGATTACAATATACATTATAAAAAATGATACATTTAATACACTCAGGTATAACATTACCATAATCGATTGTAATATTTGTTGAGATTAGTCTACCCATGTGTCATGTATGACTCATATAATTTAATTTTTTTTACATATCTTGAGATTTGGAGTGTGGAATCCAGAATTCACATGGAATCCAATATGTGTAATGTTGTTGTAAGAATCTAGGGCGAGCAATTCAATAGTCAATACAGCTCTTATACCTCGACACAACTCGGGCGACCTGCACAGCAATGAACAAACGTTACCGGTGGAGGTGAGGCCTCTCAAAATCCCTCTAGCATGCGAATCAGACCAATGTAATTAAAAAGCTAAGCAATGAACAAGCACAGCTATCAATGTGCAGTAAATGAATCGTACCTCATAATGATAGAGGGATCAACTTTTATATAGATAGAGAATGATGAGTCGTGTCAGTGGATCACGACGAGATTCTTGGAAGGATAAGTATGAGAGAATATCCCTAAAGTACCGAAGAAAAAATAGAAAGTTTTCATTTGGAGATCAATCCGCAATTATAGGCAACGTAATGGAGAAGGAGTCTCACGGAGATAAACCCTTGATAAGTTGGAGTCTTCAAGTAATTAGAAGTCTTAGTGGAAGTGGAATCTCTGGTCAGGAGAAGCGATCAACCTTGCCCATCGACAACAGCTGACGAGGTCACCAATTGGCGAAGTACACAACAAACGGTATGATTAGAGATCAAAATAGATATGGGAGAGATGATCTCTTTAGGCGACATGCCCAACTTGGAATATCAATAGGCGAATATTTTACTCCACATCATGTAAGGGTTACTAATTATAAGGGAATAGAAAATGCTATATGTGTTCGAATTATTCACAAAAGGAAAACCTATTTTGGAAGGGTTTCTAATTGTATTGAGTTTTCTATATGGGAAAGGAATTCTAATGTAATATGAATCTTGATTTACTTATAAATAGGTTCTGGGAGGTCTAGGTTTTTAGTGAGAGATACGATGGAATGGTTAGGGAAAAAATAGTGATGGAAGGGGTGAGGAAAAAAAATATCGTGAAGTATCATAGTGAGCGATGGCTCAACTATCTTTGAGTGTAGGGCTCGAGTAAAGGTGTAGATTTTGAGTATTTTGTCGGCCTCACATGTATTCTCTATTTTTCTCATATTGTGGAATATCTCTATCTCCTGTGGATATAGACAATTTGGGCAGAACCATGCAAACTTGGCGTTTCTTTTTTTCTCTCTCTCTCTTTCTCTGTGTTAATGTGCTTACTTATTAATTTGTGGGTATTTCTGTTGTGTAGATGGGTGTTGTATAAAATTTGACAAGTAGTATCAGAGCAGTTTGGGTCTAAACAATATTCACAACAACTGATCGTGACAAAAAAATCATAATTTTTTTATCACAAAAGGTCGTAATATTTATCATAATGATGCATATTATACTATTTTTACTATTTATAATATACACCAAACCGAGCATAATATTTTTGTGATATACATAATTTTGCCAACATTAAATTGCTTGATTTCTATCATGTTTTTGAGATGGAGTATTAGTTTTAACAACTAATTGATCTTGTGTGAATCCAGATTTTGGCATTGGAAATTTACAAATGGGAATGATGGATTATTTGGACATTTGATCTCTTCATGTTTTTTAGTTTGACATTGGTTCTCGGTTGATGTGTAAAATGGTTGGTACTGGCTCGACACATTTATTTCTATGCTTGACTTGGTTCGCTCAACTTATTCAATTGTCCCGTATTGTACCGACCCATTTGATAAAATAATTTATGCTCGGCACATTTGACTTGTCTCGTGCTTTATCATGTTTAATTGTGTTTGTGCCGTACCTTGATCAAGAAGTTTAACAATTTTTTTTTATCAATTAGTATTAGGGTTTGGTGGGCCAAGGCAAAATATTTCTAGAAAGTCACTTGGAAAATGAGCTTTCTTACAGCATTAATGATTGTTTAGGGGTCATGGAGAGAGAAATGTAGTAGTCATAATTGTTGTGTTGCGTGATATTTGAGTGATTTATGTACAAAGGAACTAAGGAAGTAACATAAAAGTGATATCTTGAAATTATATTGACAATACAAATTTAGTCCAAAGCTAAATTTGAATCAAGAATTTGTGAAAAAAATTATGAAAGAAAAATATATAATAAACGAAAGCTAAATAATAAAATAAAATAAATTATTTATTCAATGCTTTCGAAATACTATGTGTCATTTATATATGATATTTTTAATCAATTACATAACGATAATTTTTTGTGAGAAGAATATAATTACTCACATTTGTTCATTGAATAGTTAAGAGATAAGGAGTGATCCAAAATAATTTTGTTAAGATCATTTGTTGGAAGTACCCTATAGACAATGTTACGTAGTACTTTCGAAAGTACATAATAATTTTTCTACTAATTTATGCATGCAATTTTTGATTATTTTTGTTTCTCTTGATAAATTATTCTATAAATTCTTTATCTAAATACAACTTAAAATACATTGTTAATTTTGTTTGATTTTTTTCTTTTTCCTTTTTAAAGAAAATAAAATAAAGTACTGTTATTAATTTATATATTAGTCCCATTTTTAAGTCGAGTAATAGAACTTGAGGGCATTAGCATATATTTACTCTTGAAACTGCCAATGTAACTTTATCAGAGCCTAGGCTTTTTCTAGATTAATAAAGGAAACGCTAGGCTTGTCCAGAGAGAGAGAGAGAGAGAGAGACAGAGAGGAGAGGCACACAACCGCTCACATCGCCGCCCCTGGTTTCGTCTCTTTTCACGTCGCCCAGAGAGAGAGAGAGAGAGAGAGAGAGAGTGGTCGACCACTATCGATGCAACTCATGCTCGCTGCCATCGCTCGCGTCGCCTTTCGCCGTTCGCCGGTCCTGGTCGCAGTTGCTCGCTTCCGGATCTAGTGTGTTGTTGATTTTGGGTTTGTTGTTTTGGTGGGTTTTGATTTTAGGGTGGTTGTTTCTTTGGGGGGTTTTGTGGTTTTTTGATTTTAGGGTTTTCTTTTGGTTCGCCCAAAGATAGAGAGAGAGAGATGGCGACCACTGTCGCTGCAACTCATGCTCGCTGTTGATTTTGGGTTTTTTGTTTTGGTGTTTTTTGATTTTACGGTTGTTTCTTTTTTTTTTTTTTTTTTGAGTTTTGTTGATTTGGGGGTTTATGGAGGTGACGGTGGTGATGGGCCGCCGGCCTGCCGGTCCCGGTCCCAGTTGATCGCTTGACCTGCATCTAGTGTGTTGTTGATTTTGGGTTTGTTGTTTTGGTGGTTTTTGATTTTAGGGTTGTTTCTTTTGGGGGTTTTGAGTTTTGTTGATTTTGGGGTTTATGGTGTATGGAGGTGACGGTGGTGATGGGCCGCTCGCCAGTCCTCGTCGCAGTTGATAGTTTCTCCCGGATCTCTAGCGTGTTGTTGATTTTGGGTTTTTTGTTTTGGTGGTTTTTGATTTTAGGGTTGTTTCTTTTTTAATTTTTAATTTTTTGAGTTTTGTTGATTTGGAGGTTTATGGAGGTGACGGTGGTGATGGGCCGCCGGCCTGCCGGTCCCTGTCCCAATTTATCGCTTGACCTGCATCTAGTGTGCTGTTGATTTTGGGTTTGTTGTTTTGGTTGTTTTTGATTTTAGGGTTTCTTTTGGGGGTTTTGAGTTTTGTTGATTTTGGGGTTTATGGTGTATGGAGGTGACGGTGGTGATGGGCCGCTCGCCAGTCCTCGTCGCAGTTGATAGTTTCTCCCGGATCTCTAGCGTGTTGTTGATTTTGGGTTTTTTGTTTTGGTGGTTTTTGATTTTAGGGTTGTTTCTTTTTTAATTTTTAATTTTTTGAGTTTTGTTGATTTGGAGGTTTATGGAGGTGACGGTGGTGATGGGCCGCCGGCCTGCCGGTCCCTGTCCCAATTTATCGCTTGACCTGCATCTAGTGTGCTGTTGATTTTGGGTTTGTTGTTTTGGTTGTTTTTGATTTTAGGGTTTCTTTTGGGGGTTTTGAGTTTTGTTGATTTTGGGGTTTATGGTGTATGGAGGTGACGGTGGTGATGGGCCGCTCGCCAGTCCTCATCGCAGTTGATAGTTTCTCCCGGATCTCTAGCGTGTTGTTGATTTTGGGTTTGTTGTTTTGGTGGTTTTTGATTTTAGGGTTGATTCTTTTGGGGGTTTTGAGTTTTGTTGATTTGGGGGTTTTGAGTTTTGTTGATTTGGGGGTTTATGGAGGTGACGGTGCTGATGGGCCGCCGGCCTGCCGGTCCCGGTCCCAGTTGATCGCTTGACCTGCATCTAGTGTGTTGTTGTTTTGGTGGGTTTTGATTTTAGTGGTGTTTCTTTAGGGGGGGTTGAGTTTTGTTGATTTGGGGATTTATGATTTATGGAGGTGACAGTGGTGATGGTTTACAGTGGTTGTTTATGGAGGTGGTGGTGGTGGTGGACAGTGGTTGGGTGGTGGTTGGTTGTTAACGGAGTTTGTTTATGGAGATCCTCCCCTCTCTTGTACATTTGCTTTCCCCTTTTATTAGATGCAATAATTATTTCTATTGAATACTGATATCTTCAAGACTTCAACGTTGTTTGCTAGGTAACATCACATCAGCAGATAAATTCCGTACACAAAATTTTTCAGAAGATGCAAGGTCAAAGCAAATTCA
>BRYE01000005.1:13976036-13996036 GCA_030159115.1 Actinidia arguta var. hypoleuca | reverse complement strand
AATTTTGCATTTATTTTGTTTTGCGAGTACTAATGCTATTGATTATGAGGTTCAACTTCAAGCTCAAAATAATTAGGTATTATTAGTTAATGCCTTATGTTGTACTTTATCTATTTTCAATTATGCTGATTTGAATTTTTGAGTAACGAATAGTGACTATTTTGCATTTGCTTTATTTTGGGAGGGCTAATGCTGTCGACTGTCGGGTTCAACTTCAAGATAAAGTTAACTAGGTATTATTAGTCAATGCCTTATGTTGTGGCTTTGCCTATTTAAATATTTTCCCATTTGACTTTTTTTAGAAATAAGTAATGTCTACCTTGCATTTGTTTTGTTTTGCAAGGATTAAATCTGTTGACTAACGCACTCGATTGGATGTATCATGCTAATAGCGAGACCTAGGCCCAGGTACTGTCAGATACTTGTCTCCCCACTTTTAAACAATGAGGTACGTAACAATTGTTTTAAAATTTGTATATTCATCTCGGGACTTAATTAACTTGAGCTTGAAGTTCCCCGTGTTCAACTTCATGCTCAAGTTAATCAGGTATTTTTATTAATTAACGCCTTACGTTGTACTTTGACAATTTCAAATTATGCTGATTTGAATATTTGAGTAATTAGTTGTGACTACTTTGCATTTGTTTTGTTTTGTGAGGTTTAATGCTATTGACTTACGGGTTGAACTTCAAGAGCTAATTAGGTATTAATAAACTATGGCTTATGTTTTACTTTGTCTATTTTATATTATGTGAATTTGAATTTTTTTAGTAATAAATAAAGACTGTTCTGCACTTGTTTTGTTTTCGAGGACTAATGTTTTTTGACTCAAGTTCAACTTCAAGCTCAAGTTAATCAGGTATTATTAGTTAAATTTCTTATGTTGTACTTTATCTATTTTCAATTATGTTGATTTGAATTTTTGAGTAACGAATAGTGACTATTTTGTATTTGCTTCTTTTTGTAAGGACTAATGCTGTCGACTGTCGGGTTCAACTTCAAGATAAAGTTAACTAGGTATTATTAATCAATGCCTTATGTTGGGCTTTGCCTATTTAAAATTTTTCTTATTTAAATTTTTTGAGTAATAAGTAGTGACTACATTGCATTTGTTTTGTTTTGCAAGGATTAAATCTGTTGACTAACGCATTCGATTGGATGTATCATGCTAATAACGAGACCTAGGCCCAAGTATTATTAGATACTTATCTCCATACTTTTAAACAATGAGGTACGTAACAATTGCTTTAAATTTGTATATTCATCTCTGGACTTAATTAACTTGAGCTTGAAGTTTCCCGGGTTCAACTTCAAGCTCAAGTTAATCAAGTATTATTATTTAACGTCTTATATTATACTTTGTCAATTTTAAATTTTGCTGATTTTGTTATTTGAGTAATTAGTTGTGACAATTTTGCATTTATTTTGTTTAGCGAGTACCAATGCTATTGATTATGAGGTTCAACTTCAAGCCCAAGGTAATTTGGTATTATTAGTTAATGCCTTATATTATACTTTATCTATTTTCAATTATGCTGATTTTAAATTTTTGAGTAACGAATAGTGACTTTTTTGCATTTGCTTTTTTTTTGTGTGTGAAAGCTAATGCTGTCGACTGTCGGGTTCAACTTCAAGATAAAGTTAACTAGGTATTATTAGTCAATGCCTTATGTTGGGGCTTTGCCTATTTAAATATTTTCCTATTTGACTTTTTTTAGAAATAAGTAGTGTCTACCTTGCATTTGTTTTGTTTTGCAAGTATTAAATCTATTGACTAACGCACTCGATTGGATGTATCATGCTAATAGCATGACCTAGGCCCAGGTACTGTCAGATACTTGTCTCCCCACTTTTAAACAATGAGGTACGTAACAATTGTTTTAAAGTTTGTATATTCATCTCGGGACTTAATTAACTTGAGCTTGAAGTTCCCCGGGTTCAACTTCATGCTCAAGTTAATCAGGTATTATTATTAATTAACGCCTTACGTTGTACTTTGACAATTTCAAATTATGCTGATTTGAATATTTGAGTAATTAGTTGTGACTACTTTGCATTTGTTTTGTTTTGTGAGGTTTAATGCTATTGACTTACGGGTTGAACTTCAAGAGCTAATTAGGTATTAATAAACTATGGCTAATGTTTTACTTTGTCTATTTTAAATTATGTGAATTTGAATTTTTTAGTAATAAATAAAGACTGTTCTGCACTTGTTTTGTTTTCGAGGACTAATGTTTTTTGACTCAAGTTCAACTTCAAGCTCAAGTTAATCAAGTATTATTAGTTAAATTTCTTATGTTGTATTTTATCTATTTTCAATTATGTTGATTTGAATTTTTGAGTAACGAATAGTGACTATTTTGTATTTGCTTCTTTTTGTGAGGACTAATGCTGTTGACTGTTGGTTCAACTTCAAGATAAAGTTAACTAGGTATTATTAATCAATGCCTTATGTTGGGCTTTGCCTATTTAAAATTTTTCTTATTTGAGTTTTTTGAGTAATAAGTAGTGACTACATTGCATTTGTTTTTTTTTGCAAGTACTAAAGCTATTGACTAACGTACTCGATTGGATGTATCATGCTAATAGCTAGACCTAGGCCCAGGTATTGTCAGATACTTATCTCCACACTTTTAAACAATGAGGTACGTAACAATTGCTTTAAATTTTGTAGATTCATCTCTGGACTTAATTAACTTGAGCTTGAAGTTCCCCGGGTTCAACTTCAAGCTCAAGTTAATCAAGTATTATTAGTTAACACCTTATATTATACTTTGTCAATTTTAAATTTTGTTGATTTTGTTATTTGAGTAATTAGTTGTGACAATTTTGCATTTATTTCGTTTAGTGAGTACCAATGCTATTGATTATGAGGTTCAACTTCAAGCCCAAGGTAATTTTGTATTATTAGTTAATGCCTTATATTGTACTTTATCTATTTTCAATTATGCTGATTTGAATTTTTGAGTAACGAATAGTGACTTTTGCATTTGCTTTTTTTTTGGTGAGGGCTAATGCTGTCGACTGTCGGGTTCAAGTTCAAGATATAGTTAACTAGGTATTATTAGTCAATGCCTTATGTTGGGGATTTGCATATTTAAATATTTTCATATTTGACCTTTTTGAGTAATAAGTAGTGTCTACCTTGCATTTGTTTTGTTTTGCAAGGATTAAATCTATTGACTAACGCACTCGATTGGATGTATCATGCTAATAGCGAAACCTAGGCCCAGGTACTGTCAGATACTTATCTCCACACTTTTAAACAATAAGGTACATAACAATTGTTTTAAATTTTGTATATTCATCTCGGGACTTAATTAACTTGAGCTTGAAGTTTCCCGGGTTCAACTTCATGCTCAAGTTAATCAGGTATTATTATTAATTAACGCCTTACGTTGTACTTTGACAATTTCAAATTATGTTGATTTGAATATTTGAGTAATTAGTTGTGACTACTTTGCATTTGTTTTGTTTTGTGAGGTTTAATGCTATTGATTTTCAGGTTTAACTTCAAGAGCTAATTAGGTATTAATAAACTATGGCATATGTTGTACTTTGTCTATTTTAAATTATGTGAATTAGAATTTTTTAGTAATAAATAAAGACTGTTCTGCACTTGTTTTGTTTTCGAGGACTAATGTTTTTTGACTATCAAGTTCAACTTCAAGCTCAAGTTATTTGTCTATTTAAAATTTTTCTTATTTGAGTTTTTTGAGTAATAAGTAGTGACTACATTGCATTTGTTTTGTTTTGCAAGTACTAAAGCTTTTGACTAACGCACTCGATTGGATGTATCATGCTAATAGCTAGACCTAGGCCTAGGTATTGTCAGATACTTATCTCCACACTTTTAAACAATGAGGTATGTCACAATTGCTTTAAATTTTGTACATTCATCTCGGGACTTAATTAACTTGAGCTTCAAGTTCCCCGGGTTCAACTTCAAACTCAAGTTAATCAAGTATTATTAGTTAACACCTTATATTATACTTTGTCAATTTCAAATTTTGCTGATTTGATTATTTGAATAATTAGTTGTGACAATTTTGCATTTATTTCGTTTAGTGAGTACCAATGCTATTGATTATGAGGTTCAACTTCAAGCCCAAGGTAATTTGGTATTATTAGTTAATGCCTTATATTATACTTTATCTATTTTCAATTATGCTGATTTGAATTTTTGAGTAACGAATAGTGACTATTTTGCATTTGCTTTTTTTTTTAGTGAGGGCTAATGCTGTCGACTGTCGGGTTCAAGTTCAAGATAAAGTTAACAAGGTATTATTAGTCAATGCCTTATGTTGGGACTTTGCATATTTAAATATTTTCCTATTCGACTTTTTTGAGTAATAAGTAGTGTCTACCTTGCTTTTGTTTTGTTTTGCGATGATTAAATCTGTTGACTAACGCACACGATTAGATGTATCATGGTAATAACGAGACCTGGCCCAGGTACTGTCAGATACTTATCACCACACTTTTACATAATGAGGTACGTAATAATTGCTTTAAATTTTGTATATTCATCTCAGAACTTCATTAACTTGAGCTTGAAGTTCCCCGGGTTGAACTTCAAGCTCAAGTTAATTAGGTACTATTAATTAATGCCTTATGTTGTACTTTACCTATTATCAATTATATACATTTGAATTTTTGAGGAACGAATAGTGACTATTTAGAATTTGCTTTGTTTTGTGAGTAGTAATGCTGTTGACTATCGAGTTCAACTTCAAGATAACATTAACTAGGTATTATTATTCAATGCCTTATGTTGGGCTTCGCCTATTTAAAATTTTTCTTATTTGAATTTTTTGAGTAATAAGTAGTGACTACCTTGCATTTGTTTTGTCTTGCAAGGACTAAAGCTATTGACTAACGCACTCGATTGGATGTATCATGCTAATAGCGAGACCCGGCCCAAGTACTGTCAGATACTTATCTCCACATTTTTAAACAACGAGGTACGTAACAATTGCTTTAAATTTTGTATATTCATCTCAGGACTTCATTAACTAGAGCTTGAAGTTCCCCGGGTTGAACTTCAAGCTCAAGTTAATTAGGTACTATTAGTTAATGAATTATATTGTACTTTATCTATTTTCAATTATGTTGATTTGAATTTTTGGGGAACGAATAGTGACTATTTAGCAGTTGCTTTGTTTTGTGAGGAGTAATGTTGTTGACTATCGGGTTTAACTTCAAGATAACATTAATTAGGTATTATTAGTTAATGCCTTATGTTGGGCTTTTGCCTATTTAAAATTTTTCTTATTTGAATTTTTTGAGTGATAAGTAGTGACTACCTTGCATTTGTTTTGTTTTGCAAGGACTAAAGCTATTGACTAACGCACTTGATTGGATGTATCATGCTAATAGCGAGACCTTGGTCCAGGTACTGTCAGATACTTATCAAAGCGAGACCTAGGCCCAGGTACTGTCAAATACTTATCAAAGCGAGACCTTTGCCTGGGTACTGTCAGATACTTAACTCCACACTTTTACACAACGAGGTACGTAACAATTGCTTTAAATTTTTTATATTCATCCCGGTTGAACATCAAGCTCAAGTTAATTAGGTAGTATTAGTTAATGCATTATGTTGTACTTTATCTATTTTCAATTATGTTGATTTGAATTTTTTGGGAACGAATAGTGACTATTTGGCATTTGCTTATTTTGTGAGGCGTACTACTGTTGACTATCGGGTTCAACTTCAAGATAACATTAACTAGGTATTATTAGTCAATGCCTTATGTTGGGCTTTGCCTATTTAAAATTTTTCTAAATTGAATTTTTTGGGTAATAAGTAGTGACTACCTTGCATTTTTTTTGTTTTGCAAGGACTATAGATATTGACTAACGCACTCGATTGGATGTATCATGCTAATAGCGAGACCTTGGCCCAGGTACTGTCAGATACTTATCAGAGCAAGACCTTGGCCCAGGTACTGTCAGATACTTATCTCCACACTTTTAAACAACGAGGTACGTAACAATTGCTTTAAATTTTGTATATTCATCTCAGGACTTCATTAACTTGAGCTTGAAGTTCCACGGGATCAACTGCAAGCTCAAGTTAATTGGGTACTATTAGTTAATGAATTATGTTGTACTTTATCTATTTTCAATTATGTCGATTTGAATTTTTGTGGAACGAATAGTGACTGTTTAGCATTTGCTTTGTTTTGTGAGGCGTAATGCTGTTGACTATCGAGTTCAACTTCAAGATAACATTAACTAGGTATTATTATTCAATGCCTTATGTTGGGCTTCGTCTATTTAAAATTTTTCTTATTTGAACCGATTGGATGTATCAAGCTAATAGCGAGACCCGGCCCAAGTACTGTCAGATACTTATCTCCACAGTTTTAAACAACGAGGTACGTAACAATTGCTTTAAATTTTGTAAATTCATCTCAGGACTTCATTAACTTGAGCTTGAAGTTTCCCATGTTGAACTTCAAGCTCAAGTTAATTAGGTACTATTAACTAATGCCTTATGTTGTAGTTTATCTATTTTCAATTATGTTGATTTGAATTTTTGAGGAACGAATAGTGACTATTTAGCATTTGCTTTGTTTTGTGAGTAGTAATACTGTTGACTATCGAGTTCAACTTCAAGATAACATTAACTAGGTATTATTATTCAATGCCTTATGTTGGGCTTCGGCTATTTAAAATTTTTCTTATTTGAATTTTTTGAGTAATAAGTAGTGACTACCCTGCATTTGTTTTGTCTTGCAAGGACTAAAGCTATTGACTAACGCACTCGATTGGATGTATCATGCTAATAGCGAGACCTGGCCCAAGTACTGTTAGATACTTATCTCCACACTTTTAAACAACGAGGTACGTAATAATTGCTTTAAATTTTGTATATTCATCTCAGGACTTCATTAACTTGAGCTTGAAGTTCCCTGGTTTCAACTTCAAGCTCAAGTTAATTAGGTACTATTAGTTAATGAATTATGTTGTACTTTATCTATTTTCAATTATGTTGATTTGAATTTTTGGGGAACGAATAGTGACTATTTAGCAGTTGCTTTGTTTTGTACCTAATTAGTCAATGCCTTATGTTGGGCTTTGCCTATTTAAAATTTTTCTTATTTGAATTTTTTGAGTAATAAGTAGTGACTACCTTGCATTCGTTTTGTTTTGCAAGGACTAAAGCTATTGACTAAAGCACTCGATTGGATGTATCCTGCTAATAGCGAGACCTTGGCCCAGGTACTGTCAGATATTTATCTCCACACTTTTAAACAACGAGGTAAGTAACAATTGCTTTAAATTTTGTATATTCATCTGAGAACTTCATTAACTTAAGCTTGAAGTTCCCCGCGTTCAACTGCAAGCTCAAGTTAATTGGGTACTATTAGTTAATGAATTATGTTGTACTTTATCTATTTTCAATTATGTTGATTTGAATTTTTGGGGAACGAATAGTGACTATTTAGCATTTGCTTGTTTTGTGAGGCGTACTACTGTTGACTATCGGGTTCAACTTCAAGATAACATTAACTAGGTATTATTAGTCAATGCCTTATGTTGGGTTTTGCCTATTTAAAATTTTTCTAAATTGAATTTTTTGGGTAATAAGTAGTGACTACCTTGCATTTGTTTTTTTTTGCAAGGACTAAAGGTATTGACTAATGCACTCGATTGGATGTATCATGCTAATAGCGAGACCTGGCCCAGGTACTGTCAGATACTTACCTCCACACTTTTAAACAATGAGGTACGTAACAATTGTTTTAAATTTTGTATATTCATCTCAGGACTTCATTAACTTGAGCTTGAAGTTCCCTGGGTTGAACTTCAAGCTCAAGTTAATTAGGTACTATTAGTTAATGAATTATGTTGTACTTTATCTATTTTCAATTATGTTGATTTGAATTTTTTGGGAACGAATAGTGACTATTTAGCATTTCTTGTTTTGTGAGGCGTAATGCTGTTGACTATCGGGTTCAACTTCAAGATAACATTAACTAGGTATTATTAGTCAATGCCTTATGTTGGGCTTCGCCTATTTAAAATTTTTCTTATTTGAATTTTTTGAGTAATAAGTAGTGACTACCTTGCATTAGTTCTGTTTTGCAAGGACTAAAGCTGTTGACTAACGCACTCGATTGGATGTATCATGCTAATAGAGAGACCTTGCCCAGGTACTGTCATATACTTATCTCTGCACTTTAAAACAATGAGGTACATAATAGTTGCTTTAAATTTTGTATATTCATCTCGGGACTTAATTAACTTGAGCTTGAAGTTCCCCGGGTTCAACTTCCAGCTCAAGTTAATTAGGTACTATTAGTTAATGCATTATGTTGTACTTTATCTATTTTCAATTATGTTGATTTGAATTTTTGGAAAACGAATAGTAACTATATAGCATTTGCTTTGTTTTGTGAGGAGTAATGCTATTGACTATCGGGTTCAACTTCAAGATAACATTAACTAAGTATTATTAGTCAAGGCGTTGCCTATTTAAAATTTTTCATATTTGAATTTTTTAAGTAATAAGTAGAGACTACCTTGCATTGTTTTCTTTTGCAAGGACTAAAGCTATTGACTAACGCACTCGATTGGATGTATCATGCTAATAGCGAGACCTGGCTCAGGTACTGTCAGATACTTATCTCCACACTTTTAAATTTTGTATATTCATTTTGGGACTTAATTAACTTCAGCTTGAAGTTTTCTGTGTCCACCTTCAAGCTCAAGTTAATTAGGTACTATTAGTTAATGCCTTATGTTGTACTTTATCTATTTTCAATTATGTTGATTTGAATTTTTGAGGAACGAATAGTGACTATTTAGCATTTGCTTTGTTTTGTGAGGAGTAATGCTGTTGACTATCGGGTTCAACTTCAAGGTAACATTAATTAGGTATTATAAGTCAAGGCTTTGCCTAGTTAAAATTTTTCTAATTTAAATTTTTTGAGTAATAAGTAGTGATTACCTTGCACTTGTTTTCTTTTGCAAGGACTAAAGCTTTTGAATAACGCACTCGATTGGATGTATCATGCTAATAGCGAGACCTAGGCCCAGGTACTGTCAGATACTTATCTCTGCACTTTTAAACGATGAGGTACGTAACAATTGCTTTAAATTTTGTATGTTCATCTCGGGACTTAATTAACTTGAGCTTGAAGTTCCCCGGGTTCAACGTCCAGTTCAAGTTAATTAGGTACTATTAGTTAATGCCTTATGTTGTACTTTATCTATTTTTGAATTATGTTGATTTGAATTTTTGAGGAACGAATAATGACTATTTAGCATTTGCTTTGGTTTGTGAGGAGTAATGCTGTTGACTATCGACTTCAACTTCAAGATAACATTAATTAGGTATTATTAGTCAAGGCTTTGCCTAGTTAAAATTTTTCTAATTTAAATTTTTTGAGTAATAAGTAGTGATTACCTTGCATTTGTTTTCTTTTGCAAGGACTAAAGCTTTTGAATAACGCACTCGATTGGATGTATCATGCTAAAAGCGAGACCTAGGCCCAGGTACTGTCAGATACTTATCTCTACACTTTTAAATGATGAGGTACGTAACAATTGCTTTAAATTTTGTATGTTCATCTCGAGACTTAATTAACTTGAGCTTTAAGTTCCCCGGGTTCAACATCCAGCTCAAGTTAATTAGGTACTATTAGTTAATGCCTTATGTTGTACTTTATCTATTTTCAATTACGTTGATTTGAATTTTTGAGGAATGAATAGTGACTATTTAGCCTTTGCTTTGTTTTATGAGGAGTAATGCTGTTGACTATCGGGTTCAACTTAGAGATAACATTAACTAGGTATTGTTAGTCAATGCCTTATGTTTGGATTTGCCTATTTAAAATTTTTCCAAATTGAATTTTTTGTAGTAATAAGTAGTGACTACCTTGCATTTGTTTTGTTTTGCAAGGACTAAAGCTATTGACTAACGCACTCGATTGGATGTATCATGCTAATAGCGAAACTTGGCCCAGGTACTGTCAGATACTTATCTCCACACTTTTAAACAATGAGCTACGTAACAATTGCTTTAAATTTTGTATATTCATCTCGGGACATAATTAACTTGAGCTTGAAGTTTTCCGTGTCCAACTTTATGCTCAAGTCAATTAGGTACTATTACTTAATGCCTTATGTTGTACTTTATCTATTTTCAATTATGTTGATTTGAATTTTTGAGGAACGAATAGTGACTATTTAGCCTTGCTTTGTTTTATGAGGAGTAATGCTGTTGACTATTGGGTTCAACTTAGAGATAACATTAACTAGGTATTATTAGTCAATGCCTTATGTTGGGCTTTGCCTATTTAAAATTTTTCTAATTTGAATAAGTAGTGACTACCTTGCATTTGTTTTATTTTGCAAGGACTAAAGCTATTGACTAATGCACTCGATTGGATGTATCATGCTTATAGCGAAACCTGGCCCAGGTACTGTCAGATACTTATCTCCACACTTTTAAAGAATGAGGTACGTAACAATTGCTTAAAATTTTTTATATTCATCTCGGGACTTAATTAACTTGAGCTTGCAGTTTCCCAGGTTCAACTTCAAGCTCAAGTTAATTAGGTACTATTAGTTAATGCCTTAAGTTGTACTTTATCTATTTTCAATTATGTTGATTTGAATTTTTGAGGAATGAATAATGACTATTTAGCATTTGCTTTGTTTTATGAGGAGTAATGTTGTTGACTATCGGGTTCAACTTAGAGATAACATTAACTAGGTATTATTAGTCAAGGCGTTGCCTATTTAAAAATTTTCTTATTTGATGTTTTTGAGTAATAAGTAGTGACTACCTTGCATTTGTTTTCTTTTGCAAGGACTAAAGCTATTGACTAACGCACTCGATTGGATGTATCATGCTAATACCGAGACCTGGCCGAGGTACTGTCAGATACTTATCTCTGCACTTTTAAACAATGAGGTACGTAACAATTGCTTTAAATTTTGTATATTCATCTCGGGACTTCATTAACTTGAGCTTGAAGTTCCCCGGGTTCAACTTCAAGCTCAAGCTAATTTAGTACTATTAGTTAATGAATTCTGTTGTACTTTATCTATTTTCAATTATGTTGATTTGAATTTTTGGGAAACGAATAGTGACTATTTAGCAATTGCTTTTTTTTGGGAGGAGTAATGCTGTTGACTATCGGGTTCAACTTCAAGATAACATGAACTAGGTATTATTAGCCAAGGCTTTGCCTATTTTAAATTTTTCTTATTTGATGTTTTTGAGAAATAAGTAGTGACTACCTTGCATTTGTTTTCTTTTGCAAGGACTAAAGCTATTGACTAACGCACTCGATTGGATGTATCATGCTAATATCGAGACCTGGCCGAGGTACTGTCAGATACTTATCTCTGCACTTTTAAACAATGAGGTACGAAACAATTGCTTTAAATTTTGTATATTCATCTCGGGACTTCATTAACTTGAGCTTGAAGTTCCCCGGGTTCAACTTCAAGCTCAAGCTAATTTAGTACTATTAGTTAATGAATTCTGTTGTACTTTATCTATTTTCAATTATGTTGATTTGAATTTTTGGGAAACGAATAGTGACTATTTAGCAATTGCTTTGTTTTGGGAGGAGTAATGCTGTTGACTATCGGGTTCAACTTCAAGATAACATGAACTAGGTATTATTAGCCAAGGCTTTGCCTATTTAAAATTTTGAGTAATAAGTAGTGACTACCTTGCATTTGTTTTCTTTTGCAAGGACTAAAGCTATTGACTAACGCACTCGATTTGATGTATCATGCTAATAGCGAGACCTGACCGAGGTACGTCATATACTTATCTCTGCCCTTCTAAAGAATGAGGTACGTAACAATTGCTTTAAATTTTGAATATTCATCTCGGGACTTCATTAACTTGAGCTTGAAGTTCCCCGGGTTCAACTGCAAGCTCAATCTAATGAAGTATTATTAGTTAATGAATTATGTTGTACTTTATCTATATTCAATTATGTTGATTTGAATTTTTGGGGAACGAATAGTGACTATTTAGCATTTCCTTTATTTTGTGAGGAGTAATGCTGTTGATTATAGAGTTCAACTTCAAGATAACATTAACTAGGTATTATTAGTCAAGGCTTTGCCTATTTAAAATTTTTCTAATTTGAATTTTTTGAGTAATAAGTAGTGACTACTTTGCATTTGTTTTCTTTTGCAAGGACTAAAGCTATTGACTAACGCACTCGATTGGATGTATCATGCTAATAGTGAGACTTGGCCCAGGTACTGTCAGATACATATCTCCACACTTTTAAAGAATGAGGTACGTAACAATTGCTTTAAATTTTGTATATTCATTTCGGGACTTAATTAACTTCAGCCTGAAGTTTTCTGTGTCCAACTTCAAGCTCAAGTTAATTAGGTACTATTAGTTAATGCCTTATGTTGTACTTTATCTATTTTCAATTATGTTGATTTGAATTTTTGAGGAACGAATAGTGACTATTTAGCATTTGCTTTGTTTTGTGAGGACTAATGCTGTCGACTGTCGAGTTCAACTTCATGATAAAGTTGGCTAGGTATTATTAGTCAATGCCTTATGTTGCGCTTTGCCTATTTAAAATTTTTCTTATTTGAATTTTTTGAGCAGTAAATAGTGTCTATCTTGCATTTGTTTTTTTTTCCAAGGACTAATGCACTCGACTGGATGTATCATGCTAATAGCGAGACCTGGCCCAGGTACTGTCAGATACTTATCTCCACACTTTTAAACGATGAGGTACGTAACAATTGCTTTAAATTTTGTATGTTCATCTCGGGACTTAATGAACTTGAGCTTTAAGTTCCCCGGGTTCAACATCCAGCTCATGTTAATTAGGTACTATTAGTTAATGCCTTATGTTGTACTTTATCTATTTTCAATTATGTTGATTTGAATTTTTTAGGAACGAATAGTGAGTATTTAGCATTTGCTTTGTTTTGTGAGGAGTAATGCTGTTGACTATCGGGTTCAACTTCAAGATAACATTAACTAGGTATTATTAGACAAGGCTTTGCCTAGTTAAAATTTTTCTAATTTGAATTTTTTGAGTTACAAGTAGTGACTACCTTGCATTTCTTTTCCTTTGCAAGGACTAAAGCTTTTGAATAACGCACTCGATTGGATGTATCATGCTAATAGCGAGACCTGGCCCAGGTACTGTCAGTTACTTATCTCTGCACTTTTAAACGATGAGGTACGTAACAATTGCTTTAAATTTTGTATGTTCATCTCGGGACTTAATTAACTTGAGCCTGAAGTTCCCCGGGTTCCACGTCCAGCTCAAGTTAATTAGGTACTATTAGTTAATGCCTTATGCTGTACTTTATCTATTTTCGATTATGTTGATTTGAATTTTTGAGGAACGAATAGTGACTATTTAGCATTTGCTTTGTTTTGTGAGGCGTAATGCTGTTAACTATCGGGTTCAACTTCAAGATAACATCAACTAAGTATTATTAGTCAAGGGTTTGCCTACTTAAAATTTTTCTAATTTGAATTTTTTGCGTAATAAGTAGTGACTACCTTGCATTTGTTTTCTTTTGCAAGGACTAAAGCTATTGACTAACGCACTCGATTGGATGTATCATGCTAATAGCAAGGCCTGGCACAGGTACTGTCAGATACTTATCTCTGCACTTTTAAACGATGAGGTACATAAGAATTGCTTTAAATTTTGTATGTTTATCTCGGGACTTAATTAACTTGAGCATGAAGTTCCCCGGGTTCAACTTCAAGTTCAAGTTAATTAGGTACTATTAGTTAATGCGTTATGTTGTTCTTTATCTGTTTTCAATTATGTTGATTTGAATTTTGGGGAATGAATAGTGACTATTTAGCATTTGTTTGTTTTGTGAGGAATAATGTTGTTGACTATCGGGTTCAACTTCAAGATAACATTAACTAGGTATTATTAGTCAAGGCCTTATGTTGGGATTTGCCTATTTAAAATTTTTCTTATTTGAATTTTTTGAGTAATAAGTAGTGACTACCTTACATTTGTTTTCTTTGGCAAGGACTAAAGCTATTGACTAACGCACTCGATTGGATGTATCCTGCTAATAGTGAGACCTGGCCCAGGTACTGTCAGATACTTATCTCCACACTTTTAAAGAATGAGGTACGTAACAATTGCTTTAAATTTTGTATATTCATTTCGGGACTTAATTAACGTCAGCCTGAAGTTTTCTGTGTCCAACTTCAGGCTCAAGTTAATTAGGTACTATTAGTTAATTCCTTATGTTTTACTTTATCTATTTTCAATTATGTTGATTTGAATTTTTGAGGAACGAATAGTGACTATTTAGCATTTGCTTTTTTTTGTGAGGTGTAATGCTGTTGACTATCGGGTTCAACTTCAAGATAACATTAACTAGTTATTATTAGTCAAGGCTTTGCCTAGTTAAAATTTTTCTAATTTGAATTTTTTGAGTAATAAGTAGTGATTACCTTGCATTTGTTTTCTTTTGCAAGGACTAAAGCTTTCGAATAAGGCACTCGATTGGATGTATCATGCTAATAGTAACTAGGTATTATTAGACAAGGCTCTGCCTAGTTAAAATTTTTCTAATTTGAATTTTTTGAGTTACAAGTAGTGACTACCTTGCATTTCTTTTCTTTTGCAAGGACTAAAGCTTTTGAATAACGCACTCGTTTGGATGTATCATGCTAATAGCGAGACCTGGCCCAGGTACTGTCAGATACTTATCTCTGCACTTTTAAACGATGAGGTACGTAACAATTGCTTTAAATTTTGTACGTTCATCTCGGGACTTAATTAACTTGATCTTTAAGTTCCCCGGGTTCAACGTCCAGCTCAAGTTAATTAGGTACTATTAGTTAATGCCTTATGTTGTACTTTATCTATTTTCAATTATGTTGATTTGAATTTTTTAGGAACGAATAGTGACTATTTAGCATTTGCTTTGTTTTGTGAGGAGTAATGCTGTTGACTATCGGGTTCAACTTCAAGATAACATTAACTAGGTATTATTAGACAAGGCTTTGCCTAGTTAAAATTTTTCTAATTTGAATTTTTTGAGTTACAAGTAGTGACTACCTTGCATTTCTTTTCCTTTGCAAGGACTAAAGCTTTTGAATAACGCACTCGATTGGATGTATCATGGTAATAGCAAGGATTGGCACAGGTTCTGTCAGATACTTATCTCTGCACTTTTAAACGATGAGGTACATAAGAATTGCTTTAAATTTTGTATGTTTATCTCGGGACTTAATTAACTTGAGCATGAAGTTCCCCGGGTTCAACTTCAAGTTCAGGTTAATTAGGTACTATTAGTTACTGCGTTATGTTGTTCTTTATCTGTTTTCAATTATGTTGATTTGAATTTTGGGGAACGAATAGTGACTATTTAGCATTTGTTTGTTTTGTGAGGAATAATGTTGTTGACTATCGGGTTCAACTTCAAGATAACATTAACTAGGTATTATTAGTCAAGGCCTTATGTTGGGATTTGCCTATTTAAAATTTTTCTTATTTGAATTTTTTGAGTAATAAGTAGTGACTACCTTACATTTGTTTTCTTTGGCAAGGACTAAAGCTATTGACTAACGCACTCGATTGGATGTATCATGCTAATAGCGAGACCTGGCCCAGGTACTGTCAAATACTTATCTCTGCACTTTTAAACAATGAGGTACGTAACAATTGCTTTAAATTTTGTATGTTCATCTCGGGACTTAATGAACTTGAGCTTGAAGTTCCCCGGGTTCAACGTCCAGCGCAAGTTAATTAGGTACTATTAGTTAATTCCTTATGTTGTACTTTATCTATTTTCAATTATGTTGATTTGAATTTTGGGCAACGAATAGTGACTATTTGGCATTTGTTTGTTTTGTGAGGAATAATGTTGTTGACTATCGGGTTCAACTTCAAGATAACATCAACTAGGTATTATTAGTCAAGGCTTTGCCTATTTAAAATTTTTCTAATTTGAATTTTTTGAGTAATAAGTAGTGACTACCTTGCATTTGTTTTCTTTTGCAAGGACTAAAGCTTTTGAATAATGCACTCGATTGGATGTATCATGCTAATAGCGAGACCTGGCACAGGTACTATCAGATACTTATCTCTGCACTTTTAAACGATGAGGTACGTAACAATTGATTTAAATTTTGTATGTTCATCTCGGGACTTAATTAACTTGAGCATGAAGTTCCCCGGGTTCAACTTCAAGTTCAAGTTAATTAGGTACTATTAGTTAATGCGTTATGTTGTTCTTTATCTGTTTTAAATTATGTTGATTTGAATTTTGGGGAACGAATAGTGACTATTTAGCATTTGTTTGTTTTGTGAGGAATAATGTTGTTGACTATTGGGTTCAACTTCAAGATAACATTAACTAGGTATTATTAGTCAATGCCTTATGTTGGGCTTTTCCTATTTAAAATTTTTTGAGTAATAAGTAGTGACTACCTTGCATTTGTTTCCTTGCAAAAGAAAACATCAACTAGGTATTATTAGTCAAGGGTTTGCCTATTTAAAATTTTTCTAATTTGAATATTTTGAGTAATAAGTAGTGACTACCTTACATTTGTTTTCTTTGGCAAGGACTAAAGCTATTGACTAACGCACTCGATTGGATGTATCATGCTAATAGCGAGGCCTGGCACAGGTACTGTCAGATACTTATCTCTGCACTTTTAAAGAATGAGGTACGTAACAATTGCTTTAAATTTTGTATGTTCATCTCGGGACTTAATTAACTTGAGCATGAAGTTCCCCGGGTTCAACTTCAAGTTCAAGTTAATTAGGTACTATTAGTTAATGCGTTATGTTGTTCTTTATCTGTTTTCAATTATGTTGATTTGAATTTTGGGGAACGAATAGTGACTATTTAGCATTTGTTTGTTTTGTGAGGAATAATGTTGTTGACTATCGGGTTCAACTTCAAGATAATATCAACTAGGTATTATTAGTCAAGGCTTTGCCTATTTAAAATTTTTCTAATTTGAATTTTTTGAGTAATAAGTAGTGACTACCTTGCATTTGTTTTCTTTTGCAAGGACTAAAGCTATTGACTAACGCACTCGATTGGATGTATCATGCTAATAGCGAGACCTGGCCCAGGTACTGTCAAATACTTATCTCTGCACTTTTAAACAATGAGGTACGTAACAATTGCTTTAAATTTTGTATACTCATCTCGGGACTTAATTAACTTGAGCTTGAAGTTCCCCGGGTTCAACTTCACTCTCAAGTTAATTAGGTTCTATTAGTTAATGCCTTATGTTGTACATTATCTATTTTCAATTATGTTGATCGAAATTTTTGGGGAACGAACTCTGACTATTTAGCATTTGTTTGTTTTGTGAGGCGTAATGCTATTGACTATCGGGTTCCACTTCAAGATAACATTAACTAGGTATTATTAGTCAATGCCTTATATTGTACTTTGTTTTGTGAGGACAAATACTGTCGACTGTCGGGTTCAAGAAAAACTAACTAGGTATTACTAATCAATGCCTTATGTTGTGCTTTGCCAGTTTAAAATTTTTCTTATTTGAATTTTTTGAGTAATAAGTAGTGACTACCTTGCATTTGTTCTGTTTTGCAAGGACTAAAGCTGTTGACTAACGCACTCGATTGGATGTATCATGCTAATAGAGAGACCTGGCCCACGTACTGTCAGATACTTATCTCTGCACTTTAAAACAATGAGGTACGTAACAATTGCTTTAAATTTTGTATATTCATCTCGGGACTTAATTAACTTGAGCTTGAAGTACCCCCGGTTCAACTTTGAATTTCCCCGGGTTCAACTTCAAGCTCAAGTTAATTAGGTACTATTAGTTAATGCATTATGTTGTACTTTATCTATTTTCAAATATGTTGATTTGAATTTTTTGGGAACGAATAGTAACTATTTAGCATTTGCTTGTTTTGTGAGTCGTAATGCTGTTGACTATCGGGTTCAACTTCAAGATAACATTAACTAGGTATTATTATTCAATGCCTTATGTTGGGATTTGCCTATTTAAATTTTTTTTTATTTGAATTTTTTGAGTAATAAGTAGTGACTACCTTACATTTGTTTTCTTTGGCAAGGACTAAAGCTATTGACTAACGCACTCAATTGGATGTATCATGCTAATAGCAAGACCTGGCCCAAGTACTGTCAGATACTTATCTCTGCACTTTTAAACAATGAGGTACGTAACAATTGCTTTAAATTTTGTATACTCATCTCGGGACTTAATTAACTTGAGCTTGAAGTTCCCCCAGTTGAACTTCAAGCATTGACTAATAATACCTAGTTACTAATAGCGAGACCTTGGCTTAGGTACTGTCAGATACTTATCAAAGCGAGACCTTGGCTCAGGTACTGTCAGATACTGATCTCCACACTTTTAAACAATGAGGTACGTAACAATTGCTTTAAATTTTGTATATTCATCTCAGGACTTAATTAACTTGAGCTTGAAGGTCCCCGGGTTCAACTTCACTCTAAAGTTAATTAGGTTCTATTTGTTAATGCATTATGTTGTACTTTATCTATTTTCAATTATGTTGATCTAAATTTTTGGGGAACGAACTCTGACTATTTAGCATTTGTTTGTTTTGTGAGGCGTAATGCTATTGACTATCGGGTTCAACTTCAAGATAACATTAACTAGGTGGATGTATCATGCTAATAGCGAGACCTTGGCCCAGGTACTGTCAGATACTTATCTCCACACTTTTACACAATGAGGTACGTAACAATTGCTTTAAATTTTGTATATTCATCACGGGACTTCATTAACTCTAGCTTGAAGTTCCCCCGATTGAACATCAAGCTCAAGTTAATTAGGTACTGTTAGTTAATGCATTATTTTGTACTTTATCTATTTTCAATTATGTCGATTTGAATTTTTGAGGAACGAATAGTGAGTATTTAGCATTTGTTTTGTTTTGTGAGGCGTAATGCTGTTGACTATCGAATTCAACTTCAAGATAACATTAACTAGGTATTATTAGTCAATGCCATATGTTGTGCTTTGCCAGTTTAAAATTTTTCTTATTTGAATTTTTTGAGTAATAAGTAGTGACTACCTTGCATTTGTTTTGCAAGGACTAAAGCTGTTGACTAACGCAGTCGATTGGATGTATCAGGCTAATAGAGAGACCTGGCCCACGTACTGTCAGATACTTATCTCTGCACTTTAAAACAATGAGGTACGTAACAATTGCTTTAAATTTTGTATATTCATCTCGGGACTTAATTAACTTGAGCTTGAAGTTCCCCTGGTTCAACTTTGAAGTTCCCCGGGTTCAACTTCAAGCTCAAGTTAATTAGGTACTATTAGTTAATACATTATGTTGTACTTTATCTATTTTCAAATATGTTGATTTGAATTTTTTGGGAACGAATAGTGACTATTTAGCATTTGCTTGTTTTGTGAGTCGTAATGCTGTTGACTATCAGGTTCAACTTCAAGATAACATTAACTAGGTATTATTATTCAATGCCTTATGTTTGGCTTCGCCTAATTAAAATTTTTCTTATTTGAATTTTTTGAGTAATAAGTAGTGACTACCTTGCATTTGTTTTGTCTTGCAAGGACTAACGCACTCGATTGGATGTATCATGCTAACAGCGAGACTCGGCCCAAGTACTATCAGATACTTATCTCCACACTTTTAAACGAGGTACGTAACAATTGCTTTAAATTTTGTATACTCATCTGAGGACTTAATTAACTTGAGCTTGAAGGTCCCCGGGTTCAACTTCAAGTTCAAGTTAATTAGGTACTATTAGTTAATGAATTATGTTGTAGTTATCTATTTTGAATTATGTTGATTTGAATTTTTGAGGAATGAATAGTGACTATTTAGCATTTTCTTATTTTGTGAGGCGTAATGCTGTTGACTATCGGGTTCAACTTCAAGATAACATTAACTAGGTATTATTATTCAATGCCTTTTGTTGGGCTTCGCCTAATTAAAATTTTTCTTATTTGAATTTTTTGAGTAATAAGTAGTGACTACCTTGCATTT
>BRYE01000005.1:13953536-13971036 GCA_030159115.1 Actinidia arguta var. hypoleuca | reverse complement strand
AAGACGAATCTTGATATCCATATGGTTTGGGATTTTCTTTTCTCTTTTACTTTCTTCAATAGAATAAATCTCCCTATGTGAAAGTTGTTTCTTCTTCTTTTTGGAGTTTGTTTTCTTCTTTTATCTCGATTGTACCTTGTAGTCCGATTTCTATCAAGTTAAGTTTGGCTTGTATCTCGAGGATTTGTGAGCACTCGTAGAGTATGCTATGGGAGGTCTTTCATCCTCTTTTGATGTTTTTTTCCTCTTTTAGATTTTTTTTGTGTAGTGTAATGGTTCTTTCTATCATTAATGAAACTGTTTTATCGTTTGACAAAAAAAAATTATCGGTGTTTTTAGCTTGTTTAATTGGTTTGCGGATCTATCTTAATGGATAGTCAATGATTTATAATATTTATAACCAAAAGTCTATGATTTTTTATGTGAATACAACATTACTCTTCTTTTAATTTTATATATATATATATATACTTATTAATTATCCAATAAAAAGTGTCAACTCACTACCGCCACCTACCGTCAGTTATCGACGACTTTTCTAACGAACATACGATAACTTTTTTGGCAAATTTTTTGGCGAACCTCCGACAAATTTTTTAGTGATTAATTTCACTGATTTAGTATTTTGCGAGTAGAAAGCGAATACCAACAATTTACTGCTTGACTTTCCACATAAAAAAAGTAACAATGAAATTTTACTATTTGATTTTTCAGCGAACTTTCCACAAATAAATTTATCTTTGAAAATGTTTTCCAGAAAAGTCGAAGATCAAAAGGTAACCTCCAAACACCAGCTGCCGGAGAGGGATAGGGATGGTGATGGTGTAATGAGAAATAAGAAGGGGTATAGAAAATACAAGAGTATTTTTGTCCAGAGTTAAAAAAAGAGTTATGGCTTTGGATTTTGTTGACATGGATCCAATGCTTTAGAAATTAGTCCTATGGACCTTTGAGTGAAACTCCGACAATTAAAATCA
Organism: Actinidia arguta var. hypoleuca; assembly: GCA_030159115.1. Taxonomy (NCBI): domain Eukaryota; kingdom Viridiplantae; phylum Streptophyta; class Magnoliopsida; order Ericales; family Actinidiaceae; genus Actinidia; species Actinidia arguta. The sequence goes on along the minus strand of BRYE01000005.1, from coordinate 13,970,059 downwards.
TGTAATTACGGATATTGAAGGAATATGATCTTTTTTATGGATAGTTTGCACACAGAACCTAGTAAATTGTAGTTTGCACACCCCATGGACTTGCCTTGGTAGTCTTGGCTTGATTGGGGAATTAAATAGAATTGAATAATGAGTACCTATAGGCATGGACATCCTTGAAAGTAGCTTGATTACCATCACTGAGCTAGAAATTGTTTGTTGCTATCATCACCACTGAAGCAGCTAGAATTAAGAGGATCAAGATCCTCAACACAAGTGTGGAATTTGCTATAGCCTTAGAAACCATCTCTTCACTTTAATTTCCTCAAAACACCACACCCTCTGCTTTTGCTTATTAATCTTCCAAGTGTGTCATTTACAAGGCAAACAACCACCTTCTCTCCCTCTTCGGTAATGTCAAAGGTTTTTGATGGCATCTGGGTGTGCTGGGCATACGCAAAAGAACCAATTTCTGTCGGACTTGAATGTTGGAGCATTGGGCCCTTATTCTTTTCAAAATTCCCTTTGAAGTTTTGAGCATTACAAAGTATTTCATTGCATCGACTGTATATGGAATATATTAAAGAATAGACAACATAATAATTATTAGTATAAATTCTATAAATGAGAAAAAAAAGATACAAATAACATTTCTCAGGAACATATTAAAGGGAGAGATTACAATATACATTATAAAAAATGATGCATTTAATACACTCAGGTATAACATTACCATAATCGATTGTAATATTTGTTGAGATTAGTCTACCCATGTGTCATGTATGACTCATATAATTTAATTTTTTTTACATATCTTGAGATTTGGAGTGTGGAATCCAGAATTCACATGGAATCCAATATGTGCAAGGTTGTTGTAAAAATCTAGGGCGAGCAATTCAATAGTCAATACAGCTCTTATACCTCGACACAATTCGGGCGACCTGCGCAGCAATGAACAAACGTTACCGGTGGAGGTGAGGCCTCTCAAAATCCTTCTGGCATGCGAATCAGACCAATGTAATTAAAAAGCTAAGCAATGAACAAGCACAGCTATCAATGTGCAGTAAATGAATCGTACCTCATAATGATAGAGGGATCAACTTTTATATAGATAGAGAATGATGAGTCGTGTCAGTGGATCACGACGAGATTCTCGAAAGGATAAGTATGAGAGAATATCCCTAAAGTACCAAAGACAAAATAGAAAGTTTTCATTTGGAGATCAATCCGCAATTATAGGCGACGTAATGGAGAAGAAGTCTCATGGAGATAAACCCTTGAGAAGTTGGAGTCTTCAAGTAATTAGAAGTCTTAGTGGAAGTGGAATCTCTGGTCAAGAGAAGCGATCAACCTTGCCCATCGACAACAGCTGACGAGGTCACCAATTGGCGAAGTACACAACAAACGGTATGATTAGAGATCAAAATAGATATGGGAGAGATGATCTCTTTAGGCGACATGCCCAACTTAGAATATCAATAGGCGAATATTTTACTCCACATCATGTAAGGGTTACTAATTATAAGGGAATAGAAAATGCTATATGTGTTCGAATTATTCACAAAAGGAAAACCTATTTTCGAAGGGTTTCTAATTGTATTGAGTTTTCTATATGGGAAAGGAATTCTAATGTAATATGAATCTTGATTTACTTATAAATAGGTTCTGGGAGGTCTAGGTTTTTAGTGAGAGATACGATGGAATGGTTAGGGAAAAAATAGTGATGGAAGGGGTGAGGAAAAAAAATACCGTGAAGTATCATAGTGAGCGATGGCTCAACTATCTTTGAGTGTAGGGCTCGAGTAAAGGTGTAGATTTTGAGTAGTTTGTCGGCCTCACATGTATTCTCTATTTTTCTCATATTGTAGAATATCTCCATCTCCTGTGGATATAGACAATTTGGGCAAAACCATGCAAACTTGGCGTTTCTTTTTTTTTTTTCTCTCTCTCTCTCTCTCTCTCTGTGTTAATGTGCTTACTTATTAATTTGTGGGTATTTCTGTTGTGTAGATGGGTGTTGTATAAAATTTGACAAGTAGTATTAGAGCAGTTTGGGTCTAAACAATATTCACAACAACTAATCGTGACAAAAAAATCATAATTTTTTTATCACAAAAGGTCGTAATATTTATCATAATGATGCATATTATACTATTTTTACTATTTATAATATACACCAAACCGAGCATAATATTTTTGTGATATACATAATTTTGCCAACATTAAATTGCTTGATTTCTATCATGTTTTTGAGATGGAGTATTAGTTTTAACAACTAATTGATCTTGTGTGAATCCAGATTTTGGCATTGGAAATTTACAAATGGGAATGATGGATTATTTGGACATTTGATCTCTTCATGTTTTTTAGTTTGACATTGGTTCTCGGTTGATGTGTAAAATGGTTGGTACTGGCTCGACACATTTATTTCTGTGCTTGACTTGGTTTGCTCAGCTTATTCAATTGTACCAACCCATTTGATAAAATAATTTATGCTGGGCACATTTGACTTGTCTCGTGCTTTATCATGTTTAATTGTGTTTGTGCCGTACCTTGATCAAGAAGTTTAACAAATTTTTTTTATCAATTAGTATTAGGGTTTGGTGGGCCAAGGCAAAATATTTCTAGAAAGTCACTTGGAAAATGAGCTTTCTTAGAGCATTAATGATTGTTTAGGGGTCATGGAGAGAAAAATGTAGTAGTCATAACTGTTGTGTTGCGTGATATTTGAGTGATTTATGTACAAAGAAACTAAGGAAGTAACATAAAAGTGATATCTTGAAATTATATTGACAATACAAATTTAGTCTAAAGCTAAATTTGAATCAAGAATTTGTGAAATAAATTATGAAAGAAAAATATATAATAAACGAAAGCTAAAGAATATAATAAAATAAATTATTTATTCAATGCTCTCGGAATACTATGCGTCATTTATATATGATATTTTTATTTAATCAATTATATAACGATAATTTTTTGTGAGTAGAATATAATTACTCACATTTGTTCATGGAATAGTTAAGAGATAAGGAGTGATCCAAAATAATTTTGTTAAGATCATTTGTTGGAAGTACCCTATAGACAATGTTACGTATTACTTTCGAAACTACACAATAATTTTCCTACTAATTTATGCATGCAATTTTTGATTATTTTTGTTTCTCTTGATAAATTATTCTATAAATTCTTTATCTAAATACAACTTAAAATACATTGTTAATTTTGTTTGATTTTTTTCTTTTTTCTTTTTAAAGAAAATAAAATAAAATACTGTTATTAATTTCTGTATTAGTCCCATTTTTAAGTCGAGTAATAGAACTTGAGGGCATTACCATATATTTACTCTTAAAAATGCCAATGTAACTTTATCAGAGCCTAGGCTTTTTCTAGATTAATAAAGGAAACGCTAGGCTTGTCCAGAGAGAGAGAGAGAGAGGAGAGGCACACTACCGCTCACATCGCCGCCCCTGGTTTCGTCTCTTTTCACGTCGCCCAGAGAGAGAGAGAGAGAGAGAGAGAGAGAGTGGTCGACCACTATCGATGCAACTCATGCTCGCTGCCATCGCTCGCGTCGCCTTTCGCTGTTCGCCTTTCTCCGTTCGCCGGTCCTGGTCGCAGTTGCTCGCTTCTGGATCTAGTGTGTTGTTGATTTTGGGTTTGTTGTTTTGGTGGGTTTTGATTTTAGGGTGGTTGTTTCTTTTGGGGGTTTTATGGTTTGTTAATTTTAGGGTTTTCTTTTGGTTCGCCCAAAGATATATAGAGAGAGAGGGCGACCACTGTCGCTGCAACTCATGCTCGCTGTTGATTTTGGGTTTTTTGTTTTGGTGGTTTTTGATTTTAGGGTTGCTTCTTTTTTAATTTTTTTTTTTTTTTTGAGTTTTGTTGATTTGGGGGTTTATGGAGGTGACGGTGGTGATGGGCCGCTCGCCAGTCCCGGTCGCAGTTGATCGCTTCACCCGGATCTAGTATGTTGTTGATTTTGGGTTTGTTGTTTTGGTGGGTTTTGATTTCAGGGTTGTTTCGTTTTGAGTTTTGTTGATTTTGGGGTTTATGGTGTATGGAGATGACGGTGATGATGGGCCGCTCGTTAGTCCTCGTCGCAGTTGATAGTTTCTCCCGGATCTCTAGCGTGTTGTTGATTTTGGGTTTGCTGTTTTGGTGGTTTTTGATTTTAGGGTTGTTTCTTTTGGGGGGTTTGAGTTTTGTTGATTTGGGGGTTTATGGAGGTGACGGTGGTGATGGGCCGCCGGCCTGCCGATCCCGGTCCCAGTTGATCGCTTGACCTGCATCTAGTGTGTTGTTGATTTTGGGTTTGTTGTTTGGGTGGGTTTTGATTTTAGGGTTGTTTCTTTTGGGGGTTTTGAGTTTTGTTGATTTTGGGGTTTATGGTGTATGGAGGTGACGGTGGTGATGGGCCGCTCGCCAGTCCTTGTCGCAGTTGATAGTTTCTCCCGGATCTCTAGCGTGTTGTTGATTTTGGGTTTGTTGTTTTGGTGGTTTTTGATTTTAGGGTTGTTTCTTTTGGGGGTTTTGAGTTTTGTTGATTTGGGGGTTTATGGAGGTGACGGTGGTGATGGGCCGCCGGCCTGCCGGTCCCGGTCCCAGTTGATCGCTTGACCTGCATCTAGTGTGTTGTTGATTTTGGGTTTGTTGTTTTGGTGGGTTTTGATTTTAGTGGTGTTTCTTTAGGGGGGGTTGAGTTTTGTTGATTTGGGGATTTATGATTTATGGAGGTGACAGTGGTGATGGTTTACAGTGGTTGTTTATGGTGGTGGTGGTGGTGGACAGTGGTTGGGTGGTGGTTGGTTGTTAACGGAGTTTGTTTATGGAGATCCTCCCCTCTCTTGTACATTTGCTTTCCCCTTTTATTAGATGCAATAATTATTTCTATTGAATACTGATATCTTCAAGACTTCAACGTTGTTTGCTAGGTAACATCACATCAGCAGATAAATTCCGTACACAAAATTTTTCAGAAGATGCAAGGTCAAAGCAAATTCAGTTTTGTAGAGAAAGGCTGCTCATCTAGTGACAGTGGGCACTGGTGATCTTTAGACATGCGGGCAAGGATTGCTTGCAAACCCAAGAGAACTTTGGAATGTGGATGAACTCATCCTGACAGATTCTCCAGGATCAATAAACGATCCAATTCTGGAATATATAGACCACTCACAATTTGTCTACATCGCCAATGATGGATCTTCTTCAGTCATCTGTTCAAGGATATTTAGTATAGCTGTTGTTGTCTCTCCTCCATGAGTTTATTCAACTGAAAAGACGAAGGTTCTTTGCTTTGTGAGTCTTTGTTATCTAGCCATGCATGGATAATTTTCACAGGTATTAGGAATAGGAAAAGTCTTTTATATTTTCACAAGCACATAATATTTTCACTTTTTGACTCTCTTATGAATCATTGGTACCATAGAGGACAGACAGATATGTCCAACTCCGAATTTATTCTCGTGGCCTAAAAATAGCTATATGTTTTATATTATTATTTTTTTGTTGTATTCGGATAGTTACATCAATAACACCCTAAATATTGTTTGACTCGTTTTTTACACCCCCAAACATTTTATCCCGAGTTTACACAATAGATTCATGTGCCACTTAACATCCTTCTATTATTACATTGCCATTAGTCAAAATTCAAGTTTACACAATAGATTCATTTTTCACCTCCATCTGCTGCATCCTCTCTAAATTTCTAAATACACACATTTAGCTAATGATGGTCCCTCTCTAAATTACTAAACACACGCGCGCGCACGTACGTATGCACATTTATACATCTATTTGATTCCACTAAACCCGATGAATGACTATACGCTCTTCAATAGCATTCAAGACCAGCACATCTTTTCCAAAGACAAGAACCATATTTCTTGTTTCCATGCTGTGTTTGTGGATGCTTGAGCTCTGAGGAGCTGTTTATTGAGCACTGAGGAGGGTTTATCTATTCTCATCTCTTGCTTCTCTATATGGCTGGGTGCCCTTTGACATCTTTTGTTTTTTAAAAGCTTTTTTTTCTTTAAAAAAAAAAGGTTTATTGGTTATAAGAACTTGCTGACCTTCAGTAATTGGTGATGCAGATCCTCATCACTAGATTGTTATAAGGAGGCAGAAAACAATCTGGAGCACGCAATACTTGCATATTTGTGGCTCATATGTTTATTTTCTTGTTGGATTTTGATAATTGCTTTTTACTCATTCATCTTTAATATGTAATATCTTCGTTTTCAGGGAGAAATGGTTGCTGTGTCTACAGTGGCAAAGCCAAACTTGGTCATAGAACCAAATTCAGAAAATCCCGGTGGTTTAACAGCTTATCTTGCAGAAAAGGCTCTAGTGGAACACTTTAAGAACATGACAATAGCTTGAAATGTCATTGGCTCTGTAACCTTGCCCACTAGGTTCAATATACTTCGAGAACCTCAGCTAAGAGGTTTCAATTGTAATGAATTGAAACCAAACCCGTACTGCATAAGAAAACTGAAAATTATTACTGGTCTCGTCCCCTTTCTTAGAAATTCTCATTTTTAATTATGCTTTTGACTGATTTGTTATGTTTATTTCTGTTATTCTTTACATATGTTGGTGTTTCTTTTTTTTTGTGTTTTATTTTGGGGTCCTTGATATTTTGCTTCCATTAATAATGATGCTTCATCATCATGGGATGCTTTATGATGTTTCATTTATGTCTTCAATAGCTAACAATATAATTTTGTTTTTAATTTTATCAAAAGATGAAGCAAGTCACATCAGCATTTGCATAGGAGACAACTAAATTCTTCTGGGCTGCTATTTAGTACCTAGAGAAACTTATACGGGTGAGAAAGAGCACCATAAGGTGGTGGTTTTGGAACTTCAATTAGGACAACTCCAATGCAACATTGGTAACATTGGTGTGAGACAACCTTTGTCTTTTAGTTTACTGTAACCGAAGTCAGTTTATACGACTTTTAGAAATTAGAATAAGTCCCGTCTTCAAAGGGTACAAGTTCTTTGTTTCTATTTTCTGAACTGAGCAATATTATTTGTACTGATAATTGCTTATATCTGAATTTAGAGAGAGAATTTATGTATAAGAGCCATGTAACTAATGTTATTGACTATCAGGTTCAATCTTAAGTAAAACAATGAAGTACGCAACAATTGCTTTAAATTTTGTATATTCATCTATGGACTTAATTAACTTGAGCTTGAAGTTTTCCGGATTCAACTTTGAGCTCAAGTTAATCAGGTATTATTAGTTAACGCCTTATGTTTTACTTTGTCAATTTCAAATTATGCTGATTTAAATACTTGAGTAATTAGTTGTGACTATTTTGCATTTGTTTTGTTTTGTGAGGACTAATGCTATTGACTTACGAGTTCAACTTCAAGATAAAGCTAATTAAGTATTAATAGACTATGCCTTATGTTATACTTTGTCTATTTAAAATTATGTGGATTTGAATTTTTTTAGTAATAAATAGTGATTGTTTTGCACTTGTTTTGTTTTCGAGGACTAATGTTTTTGACTATCAAGTTCAACTTCAAACTCAAGTTAATTAAGTATTACTAGTTAATGACTTATGTTGTATTTTATCTATTTTCAATTATGCTGATTTGAATTTTTGAGTAACGAATAGTGACTATTTTGTATTTACTTTGTTTTATGAGGACTAATGATGTCGACTGTCGGATTCAACTTCAAGATAAAGTTAACTAGGTATTATTAGTCAATGCCTTATGTTATACTTTGTCACTTTTAAATTATGATGATTTGCTTATTTGAGTAATTAGTTGTGATTATTTTGCATTTATTTTGTTTTGCGAGTACTAATGCTATTGATTATGAAGTTCAACTTCAAGCTCAAGTTAATTAAGTATTATTAGTTAACATCTTATGTTGGGCTTTGCCTATTTAAAATTAACGCCTTATGTTTTGCTTTGTCAATTTCAAATTATGCTGATTTGAATATTAGAGTAACAAATAGTGACTATTTTGCATTTGCTTTGTTTTGTGAGGACAAATACTGTCGACTGTCGGGTTCAAGAAAAACTAACTAGGTATTACTAGTCAATGCCTTATGTTTGGCTTTGCCTATTTAAAATTTTTTTTATTTGACTTTTTTGAGTAATAAGTAGCGACTACCTTGCATTTGTTTTGTTTTGCAAGGACTCAAGCTATTGACTAACGCACTCGATTGGATGTATCATGCTAATAGCAAGACCTAGGCCCAGGTACTGTCAGATACTTATCTCCACACTTTTAAACAATGAGGTACATAACAATTACTTTAAATTTTATATATTCATCTTTGGACTTAATTAACTTGAGTTTGAAGTTCCCGGGTTCAACTTCAAGCTCAAGTTAATCAAGTATTATTAGTTAATGCCTTAAGTTGTACTTTGTCAATTTCAAATTATGCTGATTTGAATATTTGAGTAATTAGTTGAGACTATTTTGCATTTATTTTATTTTGCAAGTACTAATGCTATTGATTATGAGGTTCAACTTCAAGCTCAAGTTAATTAGGTATTATTAATTAATGCCTTATGTTGTACTTTATCTATTTTCAGTTATGCTGATTTGAATTTTTGAGTAACGAATAGTGACTATTTTGTATTTGTTTTGTTTTGTGAGGACTAATGTTGTCGACTGTCGGGTTTAACTTGAAGATAAAGTTAATTAGGTATTATTAGTCAATGCCTTATGTTGAGCTTTGCCTATTTAAAATTTTTCTTATTTGACTTTTTTAAGTAATAAGTAGTGTCTACCTTGTATTTGTTTTGTTTTTTGCAAGGACTAAAGTTATTGACTAAAGCACTTGATTGGATGTATTATGCTAATAGTGAGACCTAGGCACGGGTACTGTCAGATACATATCTCCACACTTTTAAACAATAAGGTACGTAACAATTTTTTAAAATTTCGTATATTCATCTTTGGACTTAATTAACTTGAGTTTGAAGTTCCCCGAGTTCAACTTTAGGCTCAAGTTAATCAAGTATTATTAGTTAACGCCTTATGTTGTACTTTGTCAATTTCAAATTATGCTGATTTGAATATTTGAGTAATTAGTTGTAACTATTTTGTATTTATTTTATTTTGTGAGGACTAATGCTATTAACTTACGGGTTCAACTTCAAGATAAAGCTAATTAGGCATTAATAGACTATGCCTTATGTTGTACTTTGTCTATTTTAAATTATGTTGATTTGAATTTTTTAATACTAAATAGTGACTGCTTTGCACTTATTTTGTTTTCGAGGAATAATGTTTTTGACTATCAAGCTTAACTTCAAGCTCAAGTTAATAAGGTATTATTAGTTAATGCCTTATATTGTACTTTGTCAATTTCAAATTATGTTGATTTGAATATTTGAGTAACAAATAGTGACTAATTTGTATTTCCTTCCTTTTGTGACGACTAATGCTGTCTACTGTCGGGTTCAATTTCAAGATAAAGTTAACTGGGTATTATTAGTCAATGCCTTATGTTGGGGCTTAGCCTATTTAAAATTTTGCTTATTTGAATTTTTTGAGTAATAAGTAGTGACTACCTTGCATTTATTTTCTTTTGTAAGGACTAAAGCTATTGATCTAACGCACTCGATTGGATGTATCATGCTAATAGCGAGACCTAGGCCCAGATACTATCAGATACATATCTCCACACATTTAAACAATGACGTACCTAACAATTGTTTTAAATTTTGTATATTCATCTCGGGACTTAATTAACTTGATCTTGAAGTTCCCGGGTTCAACTTCAAGCTCAAGTTAATCAAGTATTATTAGTTAACGCCTTATATTATACTTTGTCAATTTCAAATTATGCTGATTTCATTATTTGAGTAATTAGTTGTGACAATTTTGCATTTATTTTGTTTTGCGAGTATTAATGCGATTGATTATGAGGTTCAACTTCAAGCTCAAGATAATTAGGTATTATTAGTTAATGCTTTATGTTGTACTTTATTTATTTTCAATTATGCTGATTTAAATTTTTGAGTAACGAATAGTGACTATTTTGCATTTGCTTTGTTTTGTGAGGGCTAACGTTGTCGGGTTAACTTCAAGATAAAGTTAACTAGGTATTATTAGTCAATTCCTTATGTTGGGGCTTTGCCTATTTAAATATTTTCCTATTTGACTTTTTTGAGTAATAACTAGTGTCTACCTTGCATTTGTTTTGTTTTGCAAGGATTAAATCTATTGACTAACGCACTTGATTTGATGTATCATGCTAATAGCGAGACCTAGGCCCAGGTACTGTTTGATACTTATCTCCACACTTTTAAACAATAAGGTACATAATAATTGCTTTCAATTTTGTATATTCATCTCGGGACTTAATTAACTTGAGCTTGAAGTTCCCCGGGTTCAACTTCAAACTCAAGTTAATTAGGTATTATTATTAATTAACGCCTTACGTTGTACTTTGACAATTTCAAATTATGCTGATTTGAATATTTGAGTAATTAGTTGTGACTACTTTGCATTTGTTTTGTTTTGTGAGGTTTAATTCTATTGACTTACGGGTTAAACTTCAAGAGCTAATTAGGTATTAATAAACTATGACTTATATTGTACTTTGTTTATTTTAAATTATGTGAATTTGAATTTTTGAGTGACGAATACTTACTATTTTGAATTTACTTTATTTTATGAGGACTAATGCTGTCGACTGTCGGGTTCAACTTCAAGATAACATTAACTAGGTATTATTAGTCAATGTCTTATGTTGGGCTTTGCTTATTTAAAATTTTTTCTTATTTGAAGTTTTTGAGTAATAAGTAGTGACTACCTTGTATTTGTTTTTTTTGTAAGGACTGAAGCTATTGACTTACGCACTCGATTGGATGTATCATGCTAATAGAGAGACCTACGCCCAGGTACTATCAGATACTTATCTCCACACTTTTAAAAAATGTGGTACGTAACAATTGCTTTAAATTTTGTATATTCATCTCGAGACTTAATTAACTTGAGCTTGAAGTTCCCCGAGTTCTACGTCCAGCTCAAGTTAATTAGGTATTATTAGTTAATGCCTTATGTTGTACTTTATCTATTTTCAATTATGCTGATTTGAATTTATGAGTACCGAATAGTGACTATTTAGCTTTTTTGTGCGTGTGAGGATTAATGCAGTTGACTATCGGGTTCAACTTCAAGATAACATTAACTAGGTATTATTAGTCAATGTTTTATGTTGGGCTTTGCCTATTTAAAAATTTTCTTATTTGAATTTTTTAAGTAATAAGTAGTGACTACCTTGCATTTGTTTTATTTTGCAAGGACTAAAGATATTGACTAAAGCACTCGATTGGATGTATCATGCTAATAGAAAGACCTAGGCCCAGGTACTGTCAGATACTTATCTCCACACTTTTAAAAAATGAGGTACGTAACAATTGCTTTAAATTTTGTATATTCATCTCGAGACTTAATTAACTTGAGCTTGAAGTTCCCCGAGTTCAACGTCCAGCTCAAGTTAATTAGGTATTATTAGTTAATGCCTTATGTTGTACTTTATCTATTTTCAATTATGCTGATTTGAATTTATGAGTAACGAATAGTGACTATTTAGCTTTTTTGTGTGTGGGAGGATTAATGTTGTTGACTATCGGGTTCAACTTCAGGATAACATTAACTAGGTATTATTAGTCAATGCTTTATGTTGGGCTTTGCCTATTTAAAATTTTTCTTATTTGAATTTTTTGAGTAACAAGTAGTGACTACCGTGCATTTCTTTTCTTTTGCAAGGACTAAAGCTTTTGAATAACGCACTCGATTGGATGTATCATGCTAATAGCGAGACCTGACCCAGGTATTGTCAGATACTTATCTCTGCACTTTTAAACGATGAGGTACGTAACAATTGCTTTAAATTTTGTATGTTCATCTCGGGACTTAATTAACTTGAGCTTGAAGTTCCCCGGGTTCAACGTCCAGCTCAAGTTAATTAGGTACTATTAGTTAATGCATTATGTTGTACTTTATCTATTTTCGATTATGTTGATTTGAATTTTTGAGGAACGAATAGTGATTATTTAGCATTTGCTTTGTTTTGTGAGGAGTAATGCTGTTAACTATCGGGTTCAACTTCAAGATAACATCAACTAGGTATTATTTGTCAAGGCTTTGCCTATTTAAAATTTTTCTAATTTGAATTTTTTGAGTAATAAGTAGTGACTACCTTGAATTTGTTTTCTTTTGCAAGGACTAAAGCTATTGACTAACGCACTCGATTGGATGTATCATGCTAATAGCGAGGCCTGGCACAGGTACTGTCAGATACTTATCTCTGCACTTTTAAACGATGAGGTACATAACAATTGCTTTAAATTTTGTATGTTCATCTCGGGACTTAATTAACTTGAGCATGAAGTTCCTCGGGTTCAACTTCAAGCTCAAGTTAATTAGGTACTATTAGTTACTGCGTTATGTTGTTCTTTATCTGTTTTCAATTATGTTGATTTGAATTTTGGGGAACGAATAGTGACTATTTAGCATTTGTTTGTTTTGTGAGGAATAATGCTGTTGACTATCGGGTTCAACTTCAAGATATCATTAACTAGGTATTATTAGTCAAGGCCTTATGTTGGGATTTGCCTATTTAAAATTTTTCTTATTTGAATTTTTTGAGTAATAAGTAGTGACTACCTTACATTTCATTTCTTTTGCAAGGACTAAAGCTATTGACTAACGCACTCGATTGGATGTATCATGCTAATAGCAAGACCTGGCCCACGTACTGTCAAATACTTATCTCTGAACTTTTAAACAATGAGGTACGTAACAATTGCTTTAAATTTTGTATATTCATCTCGGGACTTAATTAACTTGAGCATGAAGTTCCCCGGGTTCAACTTCAAGCTCAAGTTAATTAGGTACTATTAGTTAATGTATTATGTTGTACTTTATCTATTTTCAATTATGTTGATTTGAATGTATGAGTAACGAATAGTGACTATTTAGCATTTGCTTTTTTTGTGTGTGGGAGGATTAATGTTGTTGACTATCGGGTTCAACTTCAGGATAACATTAACTAGGTATTATTAGTCAATGCTTTATGTTGGGCTTTGCCTATTTAAAATTTTTCTTATTTGAATTTTTTGAGTAATAAGAAGTAACTACCTTGCATTTGTTTTTTTTTGCAAGGACTAAAGCTATTGACTAACGCACTCGATTGGATGTATCATGCTAATAGCGAGACCTAGGCCCAGGTACTGTCAGATACTTATCTCCACACTTTTAAACAATGAGGTACATAACAATTGCTTTAAATTTTGTATACTCATCTTGGGACTTAATTAACTTGAGCTTGAAGTTCCCCCGGTTGAACTTCAAGCTCAAGTTAATTAGGTACTATTAGTTAATGCATTATGTTGTACTTTATCTATTTTCAATTATGTTGATTTGAATTTTTGGGGAACGAATAGTGACTATTTAGCATTTGTTTTGTTTTGTGAGGAGTAATGCTGTTGACTATCGGGTTCAACTTCAAGATAACATTAATTAGGTATTATTAGTCAATGCCTTATGTTGGGCTTTGCGTATTTAGAATTTTTCTTATTTGAATTTTTTGAGTAATAAGTAGTGACTTCCATGCATTCGTTTTGTTTTGCAAGGACTAAAGCTATTGACTAACGCACTCGATTGGATGTATCATGCTAATAGCGAGACCTTGGACTAGGTACTGTCAGATACTTATCAAAGCGAGACCTTGGCCCAGGTACTGTCAGATACTTATCTCCACACTTTTAAACAATGAGGTACGTAACAATTGCTTTAAATTTTGTATATTCATCTCAGGACTTAATTAACTTGAGCTTAAAGTTCCCCGGGTTCAACTTCACTCTCAAGTTAATTAGGTTCTATTAGTTAATGCATTATGTTGTACTTTATTTATTTTCAATTATGTTGATCTAAATTTTTGGGGAACGAACTCTGACTATTTAGCATTTGTCTGTTTTGTGAGGCGTAATGCTATTGACTATCGGGTTCCACTTCAAGATAACATTAACTAGGTATTATCAGTCAACGCCTTATGTTGGGCTTTGCCTATTTAAAATTTTTCTTATTTGTATTTTTTGAGTAATAAGTAATGACTACCTTGCATTTGTTTTCTTTTGCAAGGACTAAAGCTATTGACTAACGCACTCGATTGGATGTATCATGCTAATAGCGAGACCTTGGCCCAAATACTGTCAGATACTTATCTCTGCACTTTTAAACAATGAGGTACGTAACAATTGCTTTAAATTTTGTATATTCATCTCGGAACTTAATTAACTTGAGCTTGAAGTTTTCCGTGTCCAACTTCATGCTCAAGTTAATTAGGTACTATTAGTTAATGCATTGGAACGAATAGTGACTATTTAGCATTTGCTTTGTTTTGTGAGGAGTAATGCTGTTGACTATCGAGTTCAACTTCAAGATAACATTAACTAGGTATTATTAGTCAAGGCTTTGCCTATTTAAAATTTTTCTTATTTGAATTTTTTTAGTAATAAGTAGTGACTACCTTGCATTTTTTTTCTTTTGCAAGTACTAAAGCTATTGACTAACGCACTCGATTGGATGTTTCATGCTAATAGCGAGACTTGGCTGAGGTACTGTCAGATACTTATCTCTGCCCTTTTAAACAATGTGGTATGTAACAATTGGTTTAAATTTTGTATATTCATCTTGGGTTCAACTACAAGCTCAAGCTAATTAAGTACTATTAGTTAATGAATTATGTTGTACTTTATCTATTTTTAATTATGTTGATTTGAATTTTTGGGGAACGAATAGTGACTATTTGGCATTTGCTTTGTTTTGTGAGGAATAATGCTGTTGACTATCGGGTTCAACTTCAAGATAACATTAACTAGGTATTATTAGTCAACGCTTTGCCTATTTAAAATTTTTCTTATTTGAATTTTTTGAGTAATAAGTAGTGACTACCTTGCATTTGTTTTGTCTTGCAAGGACTAAAGCTATTGACTAACGCACTCGATTGGATGTATCATGCTAATAGTGAGACCTGGCCGAGGTACTATCAGATACTTATCTCTGCCCTTTTAAAGAATGAGGTACGTAACAATTGCTTTAAATTTTGTATATTCATCTCGGGACTTCATTAACTTGAGCTTGAAGTTCCCCGGGTTCAACTTCAAGCTCAACCTAATTAAGTACTATTAGTTAATGAATTATGTTGTACTTTATCTATTTTCAATTATGTTGATTTGAATTTTTGGGAAACGAATAGTGACTATTTAGCATTTGCTTTGTTTTGTGAGGAGTAATGCTGTTGACTATCGAGTTCAACTTCAAGATAACATTAACTAGGTATTATTAGTCAAGCCTTTGCCTATTTAAAATTTTTCTTATTTGAATTTTTTGAGTAATAAGTAGTGACTACCTTGCATTTGTTTTCTTTTGCAAGGAATAAAGCTATTGACTAACGCACTCGATTGGATGTATCATGCTAATAGCGAGACCTGGCCGAGGTACTGTCAGATACTTATCTCTGCACTTTTAAAGAATGAGGTACGTAACAATTGCTTTAAATTTTGTATATTCAGCTCGGGACTTCATTAACTTGAGTTTGAAGTTCCCCGGGTTCAACTTCCAGCTCAAGCTAATTAAGTACTATTAGTTAATGCCTTCTGTTGTACTTCATCTATTTTCAATTATGTTGATTTGAATGTATGAGTGACGAATAATGACTATTTAGCATTTGCTTTTTTTTGGGTGTGTGAGGATTAATGATGTTGACTATCGGGTTCAACTTCAGGATAACATTAACTAGGTATTATTAGTCAATGCTTTATGTTGGGCTTTGCCTATTTAAAATTTTTCTTATTTGAATTTTTTTGCAAGGACTAAAGCTATTGACTAACGCACTCGATTGGATGTATCATGCTAATAGCGAGACCTACGCTCAGGTACTGTCAGATACTTATCTCCACACTTTTAAACAATGAGGTACGTAACAATTGCTTTAAATTTTGTATATTCATCTCGGGACTTAATTAACTTGAGCTTGAAGTTTCCCGGGTTCAACGTCAACTCAAGTTAATTAGGTACTATTAGTTAATGCCTTATGTTGTACTTTTTCTATTTTCAATTACGTTGATTTGAATGTATGAGTAACGAATAGTGACTATTTAGCATTTGTTTTTTTTGTGTATGTGAGGATTAATGCTGTTGACTATTGGGTTCAACTTCAGGATAACATTAACTAGGTATTATTAGTCAATGCCTTATGTTGGGCTTTGCCTATTTAAAATTTTTCTTATTTGAATTTTTTGAGTAATAAGTAGAGACTACCTTGCATTTTTTTTGTTTTGCAAGGACTAAAGCTATTGACTAACGCACTCAATTGGATTTATCATGCTGATAGCGAGACCTAGGCCCAGGTACTGTTAGATACTTATCTCCACACTTTTAAGCAATGAGGTACGTAACAATTGCTTTAAATTTTGTATATTCATCTCGGGACTTAATTAACTTTAGCTTGAAGTTCCTCAGGTTCAACTTCAAGCTC
>BRYE01000005.1:13918536-13948536 GCA_030159115.1 Actinidia arguta var. hypoleuca | reverse complement strand
CTACTTAGTTTGATTAGATGACAACTATGTCGAATGTAGTTTTGGAATGGTGATAGGTGAGAGATCAAAGGGAGCTGCTTGGGTGGCAAATTTGATTGAATCGGGATGGGTACTCCGATTGTAGTTAGGCAGTTGATTTAGTCAGCTGTAGATGAAGAAAGAGAAGAGAATTTAGATAGAGAGAGTCTGAGAGATATGGGAGAAGAATAAGGAGATAGGAAATAAAAGAAGAGATCGGTAGGTAGTGAGAAAGGAGGCAGAGGATAGGAAAAAATGACGCAATAGGGAGGCAGGGAAAGGCAGAGGGGGATGAGGTGGAGGGCGAGAGAAGGGCTCTACCTGGCTGATGAAGCAACATAAGAGAATAAATAGAAAGGGCCAACATAAATCAAACTCAGGTGCACAATCATTGCATATCAACCTCTTATCTGTGCAGACATGTATATAGAAAATGGTATCTGGAATGCTATATATGCAAACCCACCCTCTCAATTGCAATCACATACCTGGCAATTAATTTTCAACATAAAATTTACAGAACATAATTTGATTAATTTTGTGTTAGAAAATGGACGAAAAGTGTAATTTTGAAAACATGTCCTCTATTATTTTGAAGACAAATAAATAAAAGGAGAGTTAGTAAATGGTGAGAGATTTTTACTATCGGTAAACGAATACAACTATAATTACCGAGAAAACCCTAGTCTTTCTCTCCCTGGGAGCCCCTATCTTTTGCAGAGTGTCTTCCCTCTTCGATCTTCTACAGTTAGGGGTGGAGGAGATAACCCCCACGTCCCCCTTCCTCTCCGTCTGATATATCCTTTTGATCTCTTTCCCTTTTCACTGTTATTCGTCTTTTACCATAGTTACCTTGTAACTATTGTCCACCAGACACGCTGCCATTAGATCTGACTCTTAAGGTACACCAAAGACGAATCTTGATATCCATATGGTTTGGGATTTTCTTTTCTCTTTTACTTTCTTCAATAGAATAAATCTCCCTATGTGAAAGTTGTTTCTTCTTCTTTTTGGAGTTTGTTTTCTTCTTTTATCTCGATTGTACCTTGTAGTCCGATTTCTATCAAGTTAAGTTTGGCTTGTATCTCGTGGATTTGTGAGCACTCGTAGAGTATGCTATGGGAGGTCTTTCATCCTCTTTTGATGTTTTTTTCCTCTTTTAGATTTTTTTTGTGTAGTGTAATGGTTCTTTCTATCATTAATGAAACTGTTTTATCGTTTGACAAAAAAAAATTATCGGTGTTTTTAGCTTGTTTAATTGGTTTGCGGATCTATCTTAATGGATAGTCAATGATTTATAATATTTATAACCAAAAGTCTATGATTTTTTATGTGAATACAACATTACTCTTCTTTTAATTTTATATATATATATATATATATATATATATATACTTATTAATTATCCAATAAAAAGTGTCAACTCACTACCGCCACCTACTGTCAGTTATCGACGACTTTTCTAACGAACATACGATAACTTTTTTGGCAAATTTTTTGGCGAACCTCCGACAAATTTTTTAGTGATTAATTTCACTGATTTAGTATTTTGCGAGTAGAAAGCGAATACCAACAATTTACTGCTTGACTTTCCACATAAAAAAAGTGACAATGAAATTTTACTATTTGATTTTTCAACGAACTTTCCACAAATAAATTTATCTTTGAAAATGTTTTCCAGAAAAGTCGTAGATCAAAAGGTAACCTCCAAACACCAGCTGCCGGAGAGGGATAGGGATGGTGATGGTGTAATGAGAAATAAGAAGGGGTATAGAAAATACAAGAGTATTTTTGTCCAGAGTTAAAAAAAGAGTTATGGCTTTGGATTTTGTTGACATGGATCCAATGCTTTAGAAATTAGTCCTATGGACCTTTGAGTGAAACTCCGACAATTAAAATCATGTAATTACGGATATTGAAGGAATATGATCTTTTTTATGGATAGTTTGCACACAGAACCTAGTAAATTGTAGTTTGCACACCCCATGGACTTGCCTTGGTAGTCTTGGCTTGAAACTTAGAGATATATGCTCTTTCAATGTTTCAGGTTTGAAACCTTATATGTTCTATCAATTCTTGAGTTTGGCTCGTCTATATTGAAATGTGTCCCAAATTTAAAATCGAACAATCCACTAGTAAATGGTATGATTCATCTTTAGATTAATCGGTTATTGAGCCGAATATCAAGTTATATATATAAAAAAGACAAGTAGATTGAATGGTTCATGTCATTGGAATGGACCTTGTGATAAGCGCAAATAGAAATATCCAACAAAGATAGAAGGTTACACTTTACACTTGCCCAATCATCTTGCACTTCGTATAAATCATTTGTATGATAGACATTGTAGGCAACCCCTTAAATTTATTTAGCATAATTGTCCATTCTAATGAAAGAATTATAAATTAAATATATTGTTCATGAGGGCTAAATAAGAACTGATCAACCCTAATCAAAAACTAAATTAAGGTGTTATCTAACATAAAATTAGGTTGATTGGGGAATTAAATAGAATTGAATAATGAGTACCTATAGGCATGGACATCCTTGAAAGTAGCTTGATTACCATCACTGAGCTAGAAATTGTTTGTTGCTATCATCACCACTGAAGCAGCTAGAATTAAGAGGATCAAGATCCTCAACACAAGTGTGGAATTTGCTATAGCCTTAGAAACCATCTCTTCACTTTAATTTCCTCAAAACACCACACCCTCTGCTTTTGCTTATTAATCTTCCAAGTGTGTCATTTACAAGGCAAACAACCACCTTCTCTCCCTCTTCGGTAATGTCAAAGGTTTTTGATGGCATCTGGGTGTGCTGGGCATACGCAAAAGAACCAATTTCTGTCGGACTTGAATGTTGGAGCATTGGGCCCTTATTCTTTTCAAAATTCCCTTTGAAGTTTGAGCATTACAAAGTATTTCATTGCATCGACTGTATATGGAATATATTAAAGAATAGACAACATAATAATTATTAGTATAAATTCTATAAATGAGAAAAAAAGATACAAATAACATTTCTCAGGAACATATTAAAGGGAGAGATTACAATATACATTATAAAAAATGATGCATTTAATACACTCAGGTATAACATTACCATAATCGATTGTAATATTTGTTGAGATTAGTCTACCCATGTGTCATGTATGACTCATATAATTTAATTTTTTTTACATATCTTGAGATTTGGAGTGTGGAATCCAGAATTCACATGGAATCCAATATGTGTAATGTTGTTGTAAAAATCTAGGGCGAGCAATTCAATAGTCAATACAGCTCTTATACCTCGACACAATTCGGGCGACCTGCGCAGCAATGAACAAACGTTACCGGTGGAGGTGAGGCCTCTCAAAATCCCTCTGGCATGCGAATCAGACCAATGTAATTAAAAAGCTAAGCAATGAACAAGCACAGCTATCAATGTGCAGTAAATGAATCGTACCTCATAATGATAGAGGGATCAACTTTTATATAGATAGAGAATGATGAGTCGTGTCAGTGGATCACGACGAGATTCTTGAAAGGATAAGTATGAGAGAATATCCCTAAAGTACCGAAGACAAAATAGAAAGTTTTTATTTGGAGATCAATCCGCAATTATAGGCGACGTAATGGAGAAGGAGTCTCACGGAGATAAACCCTTGAGAAGTTGGAGTCTTCAAGTAATTAGAAGTCTTAGTGGAAGTGGAATCTCTGGTCAGGAGAAGCGATCAACCTTGCCCATCGACAACAGCTGACGAGGTCACCAATTGGCGAAGTACACAACAAACAGTATGATTAGAGATCAGAATAGATATGGGAGAGATGATCTCTTTAGGCGACATGCCCACCTTGGAATATCAATAGGCGAATATTTTACTCCACATCATGTAAGGGTTACTAATTATAAGGGAATAGAAAATGCTATATGTGTTCGAATTATTCACAAAAGGAAAACCTATTTTCGAAGGGTTTCTAATTGTATTGAGTTTTCTATATGGGAAAGGAATTCTAATGTAATATGAATCTTGATTTACTAATAAATAGGTTCTGGGAGGTCTAGGTTTTTAGTGAGAGATACGATGGAATGGTTAGGGAAAAAATAGTGATGGAAGGGGTGAGGAAAAAAAATACCGTGAAGTATCATAGTGAGCGATGGCTCAACTATCTTTGAGTGTAGGGCTCAAGTAAAGGTGTAGATTTTGAGTAGTTTGTCGGCCTCACATGTATTCTCTATTTTTCTCATATTGTATAATATCTCCATCTCCTGTGGATATAGACAATTTGGGCAGAACCATGCAAACTTGGCGTTTCTTTTTCTCTCTCTCTCTCTCTGTGTTAATGTGCTTACTTATTAATTTGTGGGTATTTCTGTTGTGTAGATGGGTGTTGTATAAAATTTGACAAGTAGTATTAGAGCAGTTTGGGTCTAAACAATATTCACAACAACTAATTGTGACAAAAAAATCATAATTTTTTTATCACAAAAGGTCGTAATATTTATCATAATGATGCATATTATACTATTTTTACTATTTATAATATACACCAAACCGAGCATAATATTTTTGTGATATACATAATTTTGCCAACATTAAATTGCTTGATTTCTATCATGTTTTTGAGATGGAGTATTAGTTTTAACAACTAATTGATCTTGTGTGAATCCAGATTTTGGCATTGGAAATTTACAAATGGGAATGATGGATTATTTGGACATTTGATCTCTTCATGTTTTTTAGTTTGACATTGGTTCTCGGTTGATGTGTAAAATGGTTGGTACTGGCTCGACACATTTATTTCTGTGCTTGACTTGGTTCGCTCAGCTTATTCAATTGTATCGACCCATTTGATAAAATAATTTATGCTGGGCACATTTGACTTGTCTCGTGCTTTATCATGTTTAATTGTGTTTGTGCCGTACCTTGATCAAGAAGTTTAACAAATTTTTTTTATCAATTAGTATTAGGGTTTGGTGGGCCAAGGCAAAATATTTCTAGAAAGTCACTTGGAAAATGAGCTTTCTTAGAGCATTAATGATTGTTTAGGGGTCATGGAGAGAAAAATGTAGTAGTCATAACTGTTGTGTTGCGTGATATTTGAGTGATTTATGTACAAAGAAACTAAGAAAGTAACATAAAAGTGATATCTTGAAATTATATTGACAATACAAATTTAGTCTAAAGCTAAATTTGAATCAAGAATTTGTGAAATAAATTATGAAAGAAAAATATATAATAAACGAAAGCTAAAGAATATAATAAAATAAATTATTTATTCAATGCTCTCGGAATACTATGCGTCATTTATATATGATATTTTTATTTAATCAATTATATAAAGATAATTTTTTGTGAGTAGAATATAATTACTCACATTTGTTCATGGAATAGTTAAGAGATAAGGAGTGATCCAAAATAATTTTGTTAAGATCATTTGTTGGAAGTACCCTATAGACAATGTTACGTATTACTTTCGAAACTACACAATAATTTTCCTACTAATTTATGCATGCAATTTTTGATTATTTTTGTTTCTCTTGATAAATTATTCTATAAATTCTTTATCTAAATACAACTTAAAATACATTGTTATTTTTTCTTTTTAAAGATAATAAAATAAAGTACTGTTATTAATTTCTGTATTAGTCCCATTTTTAAGTCGAGTAATAGAACTTGAGGGCATTACCATATATTTACTCTTAAAAATGCCAATGCAACTTTATCAGAGCCTAGGCTTTTTCTAGATTAATAAAGGAAACGCTAGGCTTGTCCAGAGAGAGAGAGAGAGAGAGAGAGAGAGGAGAGGCACACTACCGCTCACATCGCCGCCCCTGGTTTCGTCTCTTTTCACGTCGCCCAGAGAGAGAGAGAGAGAGAGAGAGAGAGAGTGGTCGACCACTATCGATGCAACTCATGCTCGCTGCCATCGCTCGCGTCGCCTTTCGCTGTTCGCCTTTCTCCGTTCGCCGGTCCTGGTCGCAGTTGCTCGCTTCCGGATCTAGTGTGTTGTTGATTTTGGGTTTGTTGTTTTGGTGGGTTTTGATTTTAGGGTGGTTGTTTCTTTTGGGGGTTTTATGGTTTGTTAATTTTAGGGTTTTCTTTTGGTTCGCCCAAAGATATATATAGAGAGAGGGCGACCACTGTCGCTGCAACTCATGCTCGCTGTTGATTTTGGGTTTTTTGTTTTGGTGGTTTTTGATTTTAGGGTTGCTTCTTTTTTAATTTTTTTATTTTTTTGAGTTTTGTTGATTTGGGGGTTTATGGAGGTGACGGTGGTGATGGGCCGCTCGCCAGTCCCGGTCGCAGTTGATCGCTTCACCCGGATCTAGTATGTTGTTGATTTTGGTGGGTTTTGATTTCAGGGTTGTTTCGTTTTGAGTTTTGTTGATTTTGGGGTTTATGGTGTATGGAGATGACGGTGATGATGGGCCGCTCGTTAGTCCTCGTCGCAGTTGATAGTTTCTCCCGGATCTCTAGCGTGTTGTTGATTTTGGGTTTGTTGTTTTGGTGGTTTTTGATTTTAGGGTTGTTTCTTTTGGGGGGTTTGAGTTTTGTTGATTTGGGGGTTTATGGAGGTGACGGTGGTGATGGGCCGCCGGCCTGCCGATCCCGGTCCCAGTTGATCGCTTGACCTGCATCTAGTGTGTTGTTGATTTTGGGTTTGTTGTTTTGGTGGGTTTTGATTTTAGGGTTGTTTCTTTTGGGGGTTTTGAGTTTTGTTGATTTTGGGGTTTATGGTGTATGGATTGGAGGTGACGGTGGTGATGGGCCGCTCGCCAGTCCTTGTCGCAGTTGATAGTTTCTCCCGGATCTCTAGCGTGTTGTTGATTTTGGGTTTGTTGTTTTGGTGGTTTTTGATTTTAGGGTTGTTTCTTTTGGGGGGTTTGAGTTTTGTTGATTTGGGGGTTTATGGAGGTGACGGTGGTGATGGGCCGCCGGCCTGCCGGTCCCGGTCCCAGTTGATCGCTTGACCTGCATCTAGTGTGTTGTTGATTTTGGGTTTGTTGTTTTGGTGGGTTTTGATTTTAGTGGTGTTTCTTTAGGGGGGGTTGAGTTTTGTTGATTTGGGGATTTATGATTTATGGAGGTGACAGTGGTGATGGTTTACAGTGGTTGTTTATGGAGGTGGTGGTGGACAGTGGTTGGGTGGTGGTTGGTTGTTAACGGAGTTTGTTTATGGAGATCCTCCCCTCTCTTGTACATTTGCTTTCCCCGTTTATTAGATGCAATAATTATTTCTATTGAATACTGATATCTTCAAGACTTCAACGTTGTTTGCTAGGTAACAACACATCAGCACATAAATTCCGTACACAAATTTTTCAGAAGATGCAAGGTCAAAGCAAATTCAGTTTTGTAGAGAAAGGCTGCTCATCTAGTGACATGCGGGCAAGGATTGCTTGCAAACCCAAGAGAACTTTGGAACGTGGATGAACTCATCCTGACAGATTCTCCAGGATCAATAAACGATCCAATTCTGGAATATATAGACCACTCACAATTTGTCTACATCGCCAATGATGGATCTTCTTCAGTCATCTGTTCAAGGATATTTAGTATAGCTGTTGTTGTCTCTCCTCCATGAGTTTATTCAACTGAAAAGACGAAGGTTCTTTGCTTTGTGAGTCTTTGTTATCTAGCCATGCATGGATAATTTTCACAGGTATAGGAATTGGAAAAGTCTTTTATATTTTCACAAGCACATAATATTTTCACTTTTTGACTTTCTTATGAATCATTGGTACCATAGAGGACAGACAGATATGTCCAACTCTGAATTTATTCTCGTGGCCTAAAAATAGCTATATGTTTTATATTATTATTTTTTTATTGTATTCGGATAGTTACATCAATAACACCCTAAATATTGTTTGACTCGTTTTTTACACCCCAAACATTTTATCCCGAGTTTAAACAATAGATTCATGTGCCACTTAATATCCTTCTATTATTACATTGCCATTAGTCAAAATTCAAGTTTACACAATAGATTCATTTTTCACCTCCATCTGCTGCATCCTCTCTAAATTTCTAAATACACACATTTAGCTAATGATGGTCCCTCTCTAAATTACTAAACACACGCGCGCGCGCATGTATGTATGCACATTTATACATCTATTTGATTCCACTAAACCCGATGAATGACTATACGCTCTTCAATAGCATTCAAGACCAGCACATCTTTTCCAAAGACAAGAACCATATTTCTTGTTTCCATGCTGTGTTTGTGGATGCTTGAGCTCTGAGGAGCTGTTTATTGAGCACTGAGGAGGGTTTATCTATTCTCATCTCTTGCTTCTCTATATGGCTGGGTGCCCTTTGACATCTTTTGTTTTTTAAAAGTTTTTTTTTCTTTAAAAAAAAAAGGTTTATTGGTTATAAGAAATTGCTGACCTTCAGTAATTGGTGATGCAGATCCTCATCACTAGATTGTTATATGGAGGCAGAAAACAATCTGGAGCACGCAATACTTGCATATTTGTGGCTCATATGTTTATTTTCTTGTTGGATTTTGATAATTGCTTTTTACTCATTCATCTTTAATATGTAATATCTTCGTTTTCAGGGAGAAATGGTTGCTGTGTCGACAGTGGCAAAGCCAAACTTGGTCATAGAACCAAATTCAGAAAATCCCGGTGGTTTAACAGCTTATCTTGCAGAAAAGGCTCTAGTGGAACACTTTAAGAACATGACAATAGCTTGAAATGTCATTGGCTCTGTAACCTTGCCCACTAGGTTCAATATACTTCGAGAACCTCAGCTAAGAGGTTTCAATTGTAATGAATTGAAACCAAACCCGTACTGCATAAGAAAACTGAAAATTATTACTGGTCTCTTGTCCCCTTTCTTAGAAATTCTCATTTTTAATTATGCTTTTGACTGATTTGTTATGTTTATTTCTGTTATTCTTTACATATGTTGGTGTTTCTTTTTTTGTGTTTTATTTTGGGGTCCTTGATATTTTGCTTCCATTAATAATGATGCTTCATCATCATGGGATGCTTTATGATGTTTCATTTATGTCTTCAATAGCTAACAATATAATTTTGTTTTTAATTTTATCAAAAGATGAAGCAAGTCACATCAGCATTTGCATAGGAGACAACTAAATTCTTCTGGGCTGCTATTTAGTACCTAGAGAAACTTATACGGGTGAGAAAGAGCACCATAAGGTGGTGGTTTTGGAACTTCAATTAGGACAACTCCAATGCAACATTGGTAACATTGGTGTGAGACAACCTTTGTCTTTTAGTTTACTGTAACCGAAGTCAGTTTATACGACTTTTAGAAATTAGAATAAGTCCCGTCTTCAAAGGGTACAAGTTCTTTGTTTCTATTTTCTGAACTGAGCAATATTGTTTGTACTGATAATTGCTTATATCTGAATTTAGAGAGAGAATTTATGTATAAGAGTCATGTAATTAATGTTATTGATTATCGGGTTCAATCTTAAGTAAAACAATGAAGTACGCAACAATTGCTTTAAATTTTGTATATTCATCTATGGATTTAATTAACTTGAGCTTGAAGTTTTTCGGGTTCAACTTTAAGCTCAAGTTAATCAGGTATTATTAGTTAACGCCTTATGTTTTACTTTGTCAATTTCAAATTATGCTGATTTAAATACTTGAGTAATTAGTTGTGACTATTTTGCATTTTTTTTGTTTTGTGAGGACTAATGCTATTGACTTACGAGTTCAACTTCAAGATAAAGCTAATTAAGTATTAATAGACTATGCCTTATGTTATACTTTGTCTATTTAAAATTATGTGGATTTGAATTTTTTTAGTAATAAATAGTGATTGTTTTGCACTTGTTTTGTTTTCGAGGACTAATGTTTTTGACTATCAAGTTCAACTTCAAACTCAAGTTAATTAAGTATTACTAGTTAATGACTTATGTTGTATTTTATCTATTTTCAATTATGCTGATTTAAATTTTTGAGTAACGAATAGTGACTATTTTGTATTTACTTTGTTTTATGAGGACTAATGATGTCGACTGTCGGATTCAACTTCAAGATAAAGTTAACTAGGTATTATTAGTCAATGCCTTATGTTATACTTTGTCACTTTTAAATTATGATGATTTGCTTATTTGAGTAATTAGTTGTGATTATTTTGCATTTATTTTGTTTTGCGAGTACTAATGCTATTGATTATGAGGTTCAACTTCAAGCTCAAGTTAATTAAGTATTATTAGTTAACATTTTATGTTGGGCTTTGCCTATTTAAAATTAACGCCTTATGTTTTGCTTTGTCAATTTCAAATTATGCTGATTTGAATATTAGAGTAACAAATAGTGACTATTTTGCATTTGCTTTGTTTTGTGAGGACAAATACTGTCGACTGTCGGGTTCAAGAAAAACTAACTAGGTATTACTAGTCAATGCCTTATGTTTGGCTTTGCCTATTTAAAATTTTTTTTATTTGACTTTTTTGAGTAATAAGTAGTGACTACCTTGCATTTGTTTTGTTTTGCAAGGACTCAAGCTATTGACTAACGCACTCGATTGGATGTATCATGCTAATAGCAAGACCTAGGCCCAAGTACTGTCAGATACTTATCTCCACACTTTTAAACAATGAGGTACATAACAATTACTTTAAATTTTATATATTCATCTCTGGACTTAATTAACTTGAGTTTGAAGTTCCCGGGTTCAACTTCAAGCTCAAGTTAATCAAGTATTATTAGTTAATGCCTTAAGTTGTACTTTGTCAATTTCAAATTATGCTGATTTGAATATTTGAGTAATTAGTTGAGACTATTTTGCATTTATTTTATTTTGCAAGTACTAATGCTATTGATTATGAGGTTCAACTTCAAGCTCAAGTTAATTAGGTATTATTAATTAATGCCTTATGTTGTACTTTATCTATTTTCAGTTATGTTGATTTGAATTTTTGAGTAACGAATAGTAACTATTTTGCATTTGTTTTGTTTTGTGAGGACTAATGTTGCCGACTGTCGGGTTTAACTTGAAGATAAAATTAATTAGGTATTATTAGTCAATGCCTTATGTTGGACTTTGCCTATTTAAAATTTTTCATATTTGAATTTTTTGAGTAGTAAATAGTGTCTACCTTGCATTTGTTTTTTTTACCAAGGACTAATGCACTCGATTGGATGTATCATGCTAATAGAGAGACCTAGGCCCAGGTACTGTCAGATACTTATCTCCACACTTTTAATTGATGACGTCCGTAACAATTGTTTCAAATTTTGTATAATCATCTCTGGACTTAATTAACTTGAGCTTGAAGTTCTCCGGGTTCAACTTCAAGCTCAAGTGAATCAGGTATTATTAGTTAACGCCTTATGATATACTTTGTCAATTTCAAATTATTTTAATTTGATTATTTGAGTAATTAGTTCTTACTATTTTGCATTTATTTTGCTTTACGAGTACTAATGTTATTGATTACGAGGTTCAACTTCAATCTCAAGTTAATTAGATATTATTAGTTAATGCCTTATGTTGTACTTTATTTATTTTCAATTATGCTGATTTGAATTTTTGAGTGACGAATACTTACTATTTTGAATTTACTTTATTTTCTGAGGACTAATGCTGTCGACTGTCGGGTTCAACTTCAAGATAACATTAACTAGGTATTATTAGTCAATGTCTTATGTTGGGCTTTGCTTATTTAAAATTTTTTCTTATTTGAAATTTTTGAGTAATAAGTAGTGACTACCTTGTACTTGTTTTTTTTGTAAGAACTAAAGCTATTGACTAACGCACTCGATTGGATGTATCATGCTAATAGAGATACCTACGCCCAGGTACTATCAGATACTTATCTCCACACTTTTAAAAAATGTGGTACGTAACAATTGCTTTAAATTTTGTATATTCATCTCGAGACTTAATTAACTTGAGCTTGAAGTTCCCCGAGTTCTACGTCCAGCTCAAGTTAATTAGGTATTATTAGTTAATGCCTTATGTTGTACTTTATCTATTTTCAATTATGCTGATTTGAATTTATGAGTAACGAATAGTGACTATTTAGCTTTTTTGTGCGTGTGAGGATTAATGCAGCTGACTATTGGGTTCAACTTCAAGATAACATTAACTAGATATTATTAGTCAATGACTTATGTTGGGCTAAGCCTATTTAAAATTTTTCTTATTTGAATTTTTTAAGTAATAAGTAGTGACTACCTTGCATTTGTTTTGTTTTGCAAGATCTAAAGATATTGACTAAAGCACTCGATTGGATGTATCATGCTAATAGAAAGACCTAGGCCCAGGTACTGTCAGATACTTATCTCCACACTCTTAAACAATGAGGTACGTAACAATAGCTTTAAATTTTGTATATTCATCTCGGGACATAATTAACTTGAGCTTGAAGTTCCCGGGGTTCAACTTCAAGCTCAAGTTAATCAAGTATTATTAGTTAACGCCTTATATTATACTTTGTCAATTTCAAATTATGCTGATTTGATTATTTGAGTAATTAGTTGTGACTATTTTGCATTTATTTTGCTTTGCGAGTACTAATTTATTGATTATGAGGTTCAACTTCAAGCTCAAATTAATTAGGTATTATTAGTTAATGATTTATGTTGTACTTTATCTATTTTCAATTATGCTGATCTGAATATTGAGTATTGAATAGTTACTATTTTTCATTTGCTTTTTTTTGTGAGGACAAATGCTGTCGAATGTCGAGTTCAACTTCATGATAAAGTTAACTAGGTATAATTAGTCAATGCCTTATGTTACGCTTTGCCTATTTAAAATTTTTCATATTTGAATTTTTTGAGTAGTAAATAGTGTCTACCTTGCATTTGTTTTTTTTTTCCAAGGACTAATGCACTCGATTGGATGTATCATGCTAATAGAGAGACCTAGGCCCAGGTACTGTCAGATACTTATCTCCACACTTTTAATTAATGACGTACATAACAATTGTTTCGAATTTTGTATAATCATCTCTGGACTTAATTAACTTGAGCTTGAAGTTCTCCGGGTTCAACTTCAAGCTCAAGTGAATCAGGTATTATTAGTTAACGCCTTATGATATACTTTGTCAATTTCAAATTATTTTAATTTGATTATTTGAGTAATTAGTTCTTACTATTTTGCATTTATTTTGCTTTACGAGTACTAATGTTATTGATTACGAGGTTCAACTTCAATCTCAAGTTAATTAGATATTATTAGTTAATGCCTTATGTTGTACTTTATTTATTTTCAATTATGCTGATTTGAATTTTTGAGTGACGAATACTTACTATTTTGAATTTACTTTATTTTCTGAGGACTAATGCTGTCGACTGTCGGGTTCAACTTCAAGATAACATTAACTAGGTATTATTAGTCAATGTCTTATGTTGGGCTTTGCTTATTTAAAATTTTTTCTTATTTGAAATTTTTGAGTAATAAGTAGTGACTACCTTGTACTTGTTTTTTTTGTAAGAACTAAAGCTATTGACTAACGCACTCGATTGGATGTATCATGCTAATAGAGATACCTACGCCCAGGTACTATCAGATACTTATCTCCACACTTTTAAAAAATGTGGTACGTAACAATTGCTTTAAATTTTGTATATTCATCTCGAGACTTAATTAACTTGAGCTTGAACTTCCCCGAGTTCTACGTCCAGCTCAAGTTAATTAGGTATTATTAGTTAATGCCTTATGTTGTACTTTATCTATTTTCAATTATGCTGATTTGAATTTTGAGTAATGAATAGTGACTATTTAGCTTTTTTGTGCGTGTGAGGATTAATGTAGTTGACTATCGGGTTCAACTTCAAGATAACATTAACTAGGTATTATTAGTTAATGTCTTATGTTGGGCTTTGCCTATTTAAAATTTTTCTTATTTGAATTTTTTAAGTAATAAGTAGTGACTACCTTGCATTTGTTTTGTTTTGCAAGATCTAAAGATATTGACTAAAGCACTCGATTGGATGTATCATGCTAATAGAAAGACCTAGGCCCAGGTACTGTCAGATACTTATCTCCACACTTTTAAAAAATGAGGTACGTAACAATTGCTTTAAATTTTGTATATTCATCTAGAGACTTAATTAACTTGAGCTTGAAGTTCCCCGAGTTCAACGTCCAGCTCAAGTTAATTAGGTATTATTAGTTAATGCCTTATGTTGTACTTTATCTATTTTCAATTATGCTGATTTGAATTTATGAGTAACGAATAGTGACTATTTAGCTTTTTTGTGCGTGTGAGGATTAATGCAGTTGACTATCGGGTTCAACATCAAGATAACATTAACTAGGTATTATTAGTCAATGTCTTATGTTGGGCTTTGCCTATTTAAAAGTTTTCTTATTTGAATTTTTTAAGTAATAAGTAGTGACTACCTTGCATTTGTTTTGTTTTGCAAGATCAAAAGATATTGACTAAAGCACTCGATTGGATGTATCATGCTAATAGAAAGACCTAGGCCCAGGTACTGTCAGATACTTATCTCCACACTTTTAAAAAATGAGGTACGTAACAATTGCTTTAAATTTTGTATATTCATCTCGAGACTTAATTAACTTGAGCTTGAAGTTCCCCGAGTTCAACGTCCAGCTCAAGTTAATTAGGTATTATTAGTTAATGCCTTATGTTGTACTTGATCTATTTTCAATTATGTTGATTTGATTTTTGAGTAACGAATAGTGACTATTTTGCATTTGCTTTGTTTTATGAGGATTAATGCAGTTGACTATCGGGTTCATCTTCAAGATAACATTAACTAGGTATTATTAGTTAATGTCTTATGTTGGGCTTTGCCTATTTAAAATTTTTGTTATTTGAATTTTTTAAGTAATAAGTAGTGACTACCTTGCATTTGTTTTGTTTTGCAAGATCTAAAGAGTACTGTCAAAGACTTATCTCCACACTTTTAAATAATAAGGTACGTAACAATTGCTTTAAATTTTGTATATTCATCTAGGGACTTAATTAACTTGATATTGAAGTTTCCCGGGTTCAACTTCAAGCTCAAGTTAATTAGATATTATTAGTTAACGCCTATGTTGTACTTTGTCAATTTCAAATTATGCTTTGAATTTTTAAGTAACGAATAGTGACTATTTAGCATTTGCTTTTTTTGTGTGGAGTAATGTTGTTGACTATTGGGTTCAACTTAAAGATAACATTAACTAGGTATTATTAGTCAATGCCTTATGTTGGGGCTTTTGCCTATATAAAATTTTTCTTATTTGAATTTTTTGACTAATAAGTAGTGTCTACCTTGCATTTGTTTTTTTTTTGGAATTACTAAAGCTATTGACTAACGAACTCGATTGGATGTATCATGCTAATAGCGAGACCTAGGCCCATGTACTGTCAGATACTTATCTCCACACTTTTAAACAATGAGGTACGTAACAATTGCATTCAATTTTGTATATTCATCTCGGAACTTAATTAACTTTAGCTTGAAGTTCCCCGGGTTCAACGTCCAGCTCTAGTTAATTAGGTACTATGAGTTAATGCCTTATGTTGTACTTTATCTATTTTCAATTATGTTGATTTGAATTTTTGAGGAACGATTAGTGACTATTTATTATTTGCTTTGTTTTTTCAGGAGCAATACTGTTGATTGATAACATTAACTAGGTATTATTAGTCAATGACTTATGTTGGGCTTTGTCTATTTAAATTTTTTCTTATTTGAATTTTTTGAGTAATAAGTAGTGACTACCTTGAATTTGTTTTTTTTTGCAATGGCTAAAACTATTGACTAACGCACTCGATTGGATGTATCATGCTTATAGCAAGACCTACGCCTAGGTACTGTCAGATACTTATGTCCACACTTTTAAACAACGAGGTACGTAACAATTGCTTTAAATTTTGTATGTTCATCTCGGGACTTAATTAACTTGAGCTTGAAGTTCCCCGGGTTCAACTGCAAGCTCAAGTTAATTAGGTACTATTAGTTAATACCTAATGTTGTACTTTATCTATTTTCAATTATGTTGATTTGAATTTTGGAGGAACGAATAATGACTATTTAGCATTTGCTTTGTTTTGAGAGGACTAATGCTGTTGACTATTGGGTTCAACTTCAAGATTACTTTAACTAGGTATTATTAGTCAATGTCTTATGTTGGGCTTGCCTATTTAAATTTTTTCTTATTTGAATTTTTTAAGTAATAAGTAGTGACTACCTTGTATTTGTTTTGTTTTGCAAGGACTAAAGCTATTGACTAACGCACTCCATTGGATGTAGCATGCTAATAGCGAGACCTAGGCTCAAGTACTGTCAGATACTTATCTCCAGACTTTTAAACAATGAGGTACGTAACAATTGCTTTAAATTTTGTATATTTGTCTCGACACTTAATGAACTTGAGCTTGAAGTTCCCCGGGTTCAACTTCAAGCTCAAGTTAATTAGGTACTATTAGTTAATACCTAATGTTATACTTTATCTATTTTCAATTATGTTGATTTGAATTTTGGAGGAACGAATAATGACTATTTAGCATTTGCTTTATTTTGCGAGGACTAATGCTGTTGACTATTGGGTTCAACTTCAAGATTACTTTAACTAGGTATTATTAGTCAATGCCTTATGTTGGGCTTGCCTATTTAAATTTTTTCTTATTTGAATTTTTTGAGTAATAAATAGTGACTACCTTGTATTTGTTTTGTTTTGCAAGGACTAAAGCTATTGACTAACGCACTCCATTGGATGTATCATGCTAATAGCGAGACCTAGGCTCAGGTACTGTCAGATACTTATCTCCACACTTTTAAACAATGAGGTACGTAACAATTGCTTTAAATTTTGTATGTTCATCTCGGGACTTAATTAACTTGTGCTTGAAGTTCCCCAGGTTCAACTTCAAGCTCAAGTTAATTAGGTACTATTAGTTAATACCTAATGTTGTACTTTATCTATTTTCAATTATGTTGATTTGAATTTTGGAGGAATGAATAATGGCTATTTAGCATTTGCTTTGTTTTGTGAGGACTAATGCTGTCGAATGTCGAGTTCAACTTCATGATAAAGTTAACTAGGTATTATTAGTCAATGCCTTATGTTGCGCTTTGTCTATTTAAAATTTTTCTTATTTGAATTTTTTTAGTAGCAAATAGTGTCTACCTTGCATTTGTTTTTGTTTCCAAGGACTAACGCACTCGATTGGATGTATCATGCTAATAGAGAAATCTAGGCCCAGGTACTGTCAGATACTTATCTTCACACTTTTAATTAATGAGGTACGTAATAATTGCGTCAAATTTTGTATACTCATCTCTGGACTTAATTAACTTGAGCTTGAAGTACCCCGGGTTCAACTTCACTCTCAAGTTAATTAGATATTATTAGTTAACGCCTTATGTTGTACTTTGTCAATTTCAAATTATGCTGATTTAAATTTTTAAGCAACGAATAGTGACTATTTAGCATTTGCTTTTTTTGTGAGGAGTAATGTTGTTGACTATCGGGTTCAACTTAAAGATAACATTAACTAGGTATTATTAGTCAATGCCTTATGTTGGGCTTTGCATATTTAAATAAGTAGTGTCTACCTTGCATTTGTTTTTTTTTGCAAGGACTAAAGCTATTGACTAACGCACTCGATTGGATGTATCATGCTAATAGTGAGTTCTAGGCCCAGGTACTGTCAGATACTTATGTCCACACTTTTAAACAATGTGGTATGTAAAAATTGCATTCAATTTTGTATATTCATCTCGGGACTAAATTAACTTTAGCTTGAAGTTCCCTAGGTTCAACGTCCAGCTCAAGTTAATTAGGTACTATTAGTTAATGCCTTATGTTATACTTTATCTATTTTCAATTATGTTGATTTGAATTTTTGAGGAACGATTAGTGACTATTTATTATTTGCTTTGTTTTGTCAGGAGCAATGCTGTTGACTATCGGGTTCAACTTAAAGATAACATTAACTAGGTATTATTAGTCAATGCCTTATGTTGGGCTTTGCCTCTTTAAAATTTTTCTTATTTGAATTTTTTGAGTAATAAGTAGTGACTACCTTGCATTTGTTTTGATTTGCAAGGACTAAAGCTATTGACTAACACACTCGATTGGATGTATTATACTAATTGCGAGACCTAGGCCTAGGTACTGTCAGATACTTATGTCCACACTTTTAAACGATGAGGTACGTAACAATTGCTTTAAATTTTGTATGTTCATCTCCGAACTTAATTAACTTTAGCTTGAAGTTCCCCGGGTTCAACGTCCAGCTCAAGTTAATTAGGTACTATTAGTTAATGCCTTATGTTCTACTTTATCTATTTTCAATTATGTTGATTTAAATTTTTGAGTAACGAATACTAACTATTTTGCAATTGCTTTGTTTGTGAGAACTAACATTGTCGACTGTCGGGTTCAACTTCAAGATCAAGTTAAGTAGGTATTATTAGTCAATGCCTTGCTTATTTAAAATTTTTCTTATTTGAATTTTTTTGACTAATAAGTAGTGACTACCTTGCATTTGTTTTGTTTTGCAAGGACTAAAGCTATTGACTAACGCACTCCATTGGATGTATCATGCTAATAGCGAGACCTAGGCCCAGGTACTGTCAAATACCTATCTCCACACTTTTAAACAATGAGGTACGTAACAATTGCTTTAAATTTTGTATATTCATCTCGGAACTTAATTAACTTGAGCTTGAAGTTCCCCGGGTTCAACGTCCAGCTCAAGTTAATTAGGTACTATGAGTTAATGCCTTATGTTGTACTTTATCTATTTTTAATTATGTTGATTTGAATTTTTGAGGAACGATTAGTGACTATTTATTATTTGCTTTGTTTTGTCAGGAGCAATGCTGTTGACTTCAATTATGTTGATTTGAATTTTTGAGGAACGATTAATGACTATTTATTATTTGCTTTGTTTTGTCAGGAGCAATGCTGTTGACTATCGGGTTCAACTTAAAGATAACATTAACTAGGTATTATTAGTCAAATGCCTTATGTTGGGCTCTGTCAATTTAAATTTTCTCTTTTTTGAATTGTCTGAGTCGTAAATAGTGTATACCTTGCATTTGTTTTTTTTTGCAAGGACTAAAGCTATTGATTAACGCACTCGATTGGATATATCATGCTAATAGCGGGACCTAGACCCAGGTACTATCAGATACTTATCTCCACACTTTTAAACAATGAGGTACGTAACAATTGCTTTAAATTTTGTATCTTCATCTCAGGACTTAATTAACTTTAGCTTGAAGTTCCTCGGGTTCAACGTCCAGCTCAAGTTAATTAGGTACTATGAGTTAATGCCTTATGTTGTACTTTATCTATTTTCAATTATGCATATTTGAATTTTTGAGGAACAAATAGTGACTATTTAGCATTTGCTTTATTTTGCGATGATTAATGCTGTTGACTATTGGGTTCAACTTAAAGATAACGTTAACTAGGTATTATTAGTCAATTCCTTATGTTGGGCTCTGTCTATTTAAATTTTTCTTATTTGAATTTTTTGACTAATAAGTAGTGACTACCTTGCATTTGTTTTGTTTTGCAAGGACTAAAGCTGTTGACAAACGCACTCGATTGGATATATCTTGCTAATAGCGAGACCTAAGCCCAGGTACTGTCAGATACTTATCTCAACACTTTTGAACAATGAGGTACGTAACAATTGCTTTAAATTTTGTATGTTCATCTTGGGACATAATTAACTTGAGCTAGAAGTTCCCCGAGTTCAACGTCTAGCTCAAGTTAATTAGGTACTATGAGTTAATGCCTTATGTTGTACTTTATCTATTTTCAATTATGTTGATTTGAATTTTTGAGGAACGAATAGTTACTATTAAGCATTTGCTTTGTTTTGTGAGGATTAATGATGTTTACTATCGGGTTCAACTTCAAGATAACGTTAACTAGGTATTATTAGTCAATGCCTTATGTTGGGCTCTGCATATTTAAATTTTTTCTTATTTGAATTTTTTGAGTAATAAGTAGTGACTACCTTGCATTTGTTTTGTTTTGCAAAGACTAAAGCTATTGACTAACGCACTCGATTGGATGTATCGTGCTAATAGCGAGACCTACGCCCAGGTACTATCAGATACTTATCTCCACACTTTTAAACAATGCTGTACGTAACAATTGCTTTAAATTTTGTATATTCATCTCGGGACTTAATTAACTTCAGCTTGAAGTTCTCCTTGCATTTGTTTTGTTTTGCAAGGACTACAGCTATTGACTAACGCACTCGATTAGATGTATCGTGCTAATAGCGAGACCTACGCCCAGGTACTGTCAAATACCTATCTCCACACTTTAAAACAATGAGGTACGTAACAATTGCTTCAAATTTTGTATATTCATCTCGGGACTTAATTAACTTGAGCTAGAAGTTCCCCGGGTTCAACGTCCAGCTCAAGTCAATTAGGTACTATGAGTTAATGCCTTATGTTGTACTTTATCTATTTTCAATTATGTTGATTTGAATTTTTGAGGAACGAATAGTTACTATTAAGCATTTGCTTTGTTTTGTGAGGATTAATGCTGTTTACTATCGGGTTCAACTTCAAGATAACATTAACTAAGTATTATTAGTCAATGCCTTATGTTGGGCTCTGCATATTTAAATTTTTTCTTATTTGAATTTCTTGAGTAATAAGTAGTGACTACCTTGCATTTGTTTTGTTTTGCAAAGACTAAGGCTATTGACTAACGCACTCGATTGGATGTATCGTGCTAATAGTGAGACCTACGCCCAGGTACTGTCAGATACTTATCTCCACACTTTTAAACAATGCGGTACGTAACAATTGCTTTAAATTTTGTATATTCATCTCGGGACTTAATTAACTTCAGCTTAAAGTTCCTCTTGCATTTGTTTTGTTTTGCAAGGACAAAAGCTATTGACTAACGCACTCTATTAGATGTATCGTGCTAATAGCGAGACCTACCCCCAGGTAGTGTCAGATACCTATCTCCACACTTTTAAACAATGAGGTACGTAACAATTGCTTTAAATTTTTTATATTCATCTCGGGACTTAATTAACTTGAGCTAAAAGTTCCCCGAGTTCAACGTCCAGCTCAAGTTAATTAAGTACTATGAGTTAATTCCTTAGGTTGTACTTTATCTATTTTCAATTATGTTGATTTGAATTTTTGAGGAACGAATAGTGACTATTTAGCATTTGCTTTGTTTTCTGAGGATTAATGCTATTGACTATCGGGTTCAACTTAAAGATAACATTAACTAGGTATTATTAGTCAATGCCTTATGTTGGGCTTTGCATATTTAAATTTTTTCTTATTTGAATTTTTTGAGTAATAAGTAGTGACTACCTTACATTTGTTTTGTTTTGCAAGGACTAAATCTATTGACTAACGCACTTGATTGGATGTATCATGCTAATTGCGAGACCAAGGCCCAGGTACTGTCAGATATTTATCTCCACACTTTTAATTAATGAGGTACGTAACAATTGCTTCAAATTTTTTATAATCATCTCTGGACTTAATTAACTTGAGCTTGAAGTTCCCCGGGTTCAACTTCAAGCTCAAGTTAATCAGGTATTATTAGTTAACGCCTTATGATATATTTTGTCAATTTCAAATTATGCTGATTTGATTATTTGAGTAATTAGTTTTGACAATTTTGCATTTATTTTGCTTTGGGAGTACTAATGTTATTGAATATGAGGTTCAACTTCAAGCTCAAGTAAATTAGGTATTATTAGTTAATGCCTTATGTTGTACTTTATCTATTTTCAATTATGTTGATTTGAATTTTTGAGGAACGAATAGTTACTATTAAGCATTTGCTTTGTTTTGTGAGGATTAATGCTGTTTACTATCGGGTTCAACTTAAAGATAACGTTAACTAAGTATTATTAGTCAATGCCTTATGTTGGGCTCTGCATATTTAAATTTTTTCTTATTTGAATTTCTTGAGTAATAAGTAGTGACTACCTTGCATTTGTTTTGTTTTGCAAAGACTAAAGCTATTGACTAACGCACTGGATTGGATGTATCGTGCTAATAGTGAGACCTACGCCCAGGTACTGTCAGATACTTATCTCCACACTTTTAAACAATGAGGTACGTAACAATTACTTTAAATTTTGTATATTCATCTCGGGACTTAATTAACTTGAGCTAGAAGTTCCCCGGGTTCAACGTCCAGCTCAAGTTAATTAAGTACTATGAGTTAATTCCTTAGGTTGTACTTTATCTATTTTCAATTATGTTGATTTGAATTTTTGAGGAACGAATAGTGACTATTTAGCATTTGCTTTGTTTTCTGAGGATTAATGCTATTGACTATCGGGTTCAACTTAAAGATAACATTAACTAGGTATTATTAGTCAATGCCTTATGTTGGGCTTTGCATATTTAAATTTTTTCTTATTTGAATTTTTTGAGTAATAAGTAGTGACTACCTTACATTTGTTTTGTTTTGCAAGGACTAAATCTATTGACTAACGCACTTGATTGGATATATCATGCTAATAGCGAGACCAAGGCTCAGGTACTGTCAGATATTTATCTCCACACTTTTAATTAATGAGGTACGTAACAATTGCTTCAAATTTTTTATAATCATCTCTGGACTTAATTAACTTGAGCTTGAAGTTCCCCGGGTTCAACTTCAAGCTCAAGTTAAACAGGTATTATTAGTTAACGCCTTATGATATATTTTGTCAATTTCAAATTATGCTGATTTGATTATTTGAGTAATTAGTTTTGACAATTTTGCATTTATTTTGCTTTGGGAGTACTAATGTTATTGAATATGAGGTTCAACTTCAAGCTCAAGTGAATTAGGTATTATTAGTTAATGATTTATGTTGTACTTTATCTATTTTCAATTATGCTGATCTGAAGTTTTGAGTGACGAATATTGAATATTTTGCAATTGCTTTTTTTTCTGAGGACTAATGTTGTCGACTGTCGGGTTCAACTTCAATCTCAAGTTAACTAGGTATTATTAGTCAATGCCTTATGTTGCGCTTTGCCTATTTAAAATTTTTCTTATTTGAATTTTTTGAGTTGTAAATAGTGTCTACCTTGTATCTGTTTCTTTTTTCAAGGACTAAAGCTATTGACTAACACACTCGATTGGATGTATCATGCTAATAGCGAGACCATGGCTCAGGTACTGTCAGATACTTATCTCCACACTTTTAATTAATGAGGTTCGTACAATTGCTTCAAATTTTGTATAATCATCTCTGGACTTAATTAACTTGAGCTTGAAGTTCCCCGGGCTCAAGTTCAAGCTCAAGTTAATCAGGTATTATTAGTTAACGCCTTATGATATACTTTGTCAATTTCAAATTATACTCATTTGATTATTTGAGTAATTAGTTGTGATTATTTTGCATTTGTTTTGTTTTGCGAGTCCTAATGCTATTGATTACAAGGTTCAACTTCAAGCTCAAGTGAATTAGGTATTATTAGT
The DNA here is from genome assembly GCA_030159115.1 of Actinidia arguta var. hypoleuca. Lineage (NCBI taxonomy): Eukaryota > Viridiplantae > Streptophyta > Magnoliopsida > Ericales > Actinidiaceae > Actinidia > Actinidia arguta. Next base: position 13,925,134 of record BRYE01000005.1, on the reverse strand, counting down.
TAACGATTTATGTTGCACTTTATCTATTTTCAATTATGCTGATCTGAATTTTTGAGTGACGAATATTGAATATTTTGCATTTTCTTTGTTTTCTGAGGACTAATGCTGTCGACTGTCGGGTTCAACTTCAATCTCAAGTTAACTAGGTATTATTAGTCAATGCCTTATGTTGCGCTTTGCCTATTTAAAATTTTTCTTATTTGAATTTTTTGAGTTGTAAATAGTGTCTACCTTGTATTTTTTTTTTTTTCAAGGACTAAAGCTATTGACTAACGCACTCGATTTGATTATCATGCTAATAGCGAGACCTAGGCCCAGGTACTGTCAAATACTTATCTCCACACTTTTAAGCAATGAGGTACGTAACAATTGCTTTAAATTTTATATGTTCATCTCAAGACTTAATTAACTTGAGCTTGAAGTTCCCCGGGCTCAAGTTCAAGCTCAAGTTAATCAGGTATTATTAGTTAACGCCTTATGATATACTTTGTCAATTTCAAATTATGCTCATTTGATTATTTGAGTAATTAGTTGTGACTATTTTGCATTTGTTTTGTTTTGCGAGTCTTAATGCTATTGATTACAAGGTTCAACTTCAAGCTCTAGTGAATTAGGTATTATTAGTTAACGATTTATGTTGCACTTTATCTATTTTCAATTATGCTGACTTGAATTTTTGAGTAACAAATATTGAATATTTTGCATTTGCTTTGTTTTGTGAGCAATAATGTTGTGAACTGTCGAGTTCAACTTCATGATAAAGTTAACTAGGTATTAGTAGTCAATGCCTTATGTTGGGCTTTGCTTATTTAAAATTTTTTGTTATTTGAATTTTTTGAGTAATAAGTAGTAACTACCTTGCATTTGTTTTTTTTTTGCAAGGACTAAAGCTCTTGACTAACGCACTTGATTGGATATATCATGCTAATAGCGAGACCTTGGCCCAGGTACTATCAGATACTTATCTCCACACTTTTAAATAATGAGGTACGTAATAATTGCTTTAAATTTTGTATATTCATCTCAGGACTTAATTAACTTGAGCTTGAAGTTCCCCGGGTTCAACTTCAAGCTGAAGTTAATAGGGTACTATTAGTTAACGCCTTATGTTGTACTTTGTCAATTTCAAATTAAACTAATTTAATTTTTTAAGTAATTTCTTGTGACTATTTTGTATTTGTTTTATTTTTCGAGTCCTAATGCTATTGATTACGTGGTTCAATTTCAAGCTCAAGTGAATTAGGGATTATTAGTTAATGATTTATGTTGTACTTTATTTATTTTCAATTCTGTTGATTTGAATTCTTGAGTAACGAACAGTGACTATTTTGCATTTGCTTTGTTTTGTGAGGACTAATGCTGTCAACTGTCGAGTTCAACTTCATGATAAAGTTAACTAGGTATTATTTGTCAATACCATATGTCGCGCTTTGCCTATTTAAAATATTTCTTATTTGAATTTTTTGAGTAGGAAATAGTGTCTACCTTGCTTTTTTTTTTTTTTCAAGGACTAAAGTTATTGACTAACGCACTCGATTGGATGTATCATGCCAATAGCGAGACCTAGGCCCAGGGACTGTCAGATACTTATCTCCACACTTTTAAACAACGAGGTACGTAACAATTCCTTTTAATTTTGCATATTCATCTCGAGACTTAATTAACTTGAGCTTGAAGTTCCACGGGTTCAACTTCAAGCTCAAGTTAATTAGGTATTATTAGTTAACGCCTTATGTTTTACTTTGTCAATTTCAAATTATGCTGATTTGATTATTTGAGTAATAAGTTGGGACTATTTTGCATTTGTTTTGTTTTGCGAGTCCTAATGCTATTGATTACAAGGTTCAACTTCAAGCTCAAGTGAATTAGGTATTATTAGTTAACGATTTATGTTGCACTTCATCTATTTTCAATTTTGCTGATCTGAATTTTTGAGTAACGAATATTGAATATTTTGCATTCGCTTTGTTTTGTGAGGACTAATGCTGTCAACTGTCGGGTTCAACTTCATGATAAAGTTAACTAGGTATTATTAGTCAATGCCTTATGTTGCGCTTACCCTATTTAAAATTTTTCTTATTTGAATTTTTTGAGTAGTAAATAGTGTCTACCTTGTATTTGTTTTTTTTTCCAAGGACTAAAGCTATTGACTAATGCACTCGATTTGATTATCATGCTAATAGCGAGACCTAGGCCCAGGTACTGTCAAATACTTATCTCCACACTTTTAAACAATGAGGTACGTAACAATTGCTTTAAATTTTGTATATTCATCTCGAGACTTAATTAATTTTAGCTTGAAGTTTCCCGGGCTCAACTTCAAGCTCAAGTTAATCAGGTATTATTAGTTAACGCCTTATGTTGTACTTTATCTATTTTCAATTATGCTGATTTGAATTTTTGAGTGACAAATACTGACTACTTTGCATTTACTTTATTTTATGAGGACTAATGATGTCGACTGTCGGGCTCAACTTCAAGCTAAAGTTAACTAGGTATTATTAGTCAATGCCTTATGTATGGCTTTGCCTATTTAAATTTTTTATTATTTGATTTTTTGACTAACGCACTCGATTGGTTGTATCATGCTAATAGCGAGACCTAGGCCCAGGTACTGTCAGATACTTATCTTCACACTTTTAAACAATGAGGTATGTAACAATTGCTTTAAATTTTGTATATTCATCTCAGGACTTAATTAACTTTAGCTTGAAGTTTCCCGGGTTCAACTTCAAGCTCAAGTTAATCAGGTATTATTAGTTAACGCCTTATGTTGTACTTTGTCAATTTCAAATTAAGCTAATTTAATTTTTTGAGTAATTTCTTGTGACTATTTTGCATTTGTTTTGTTTTGCGAGTCCTAATGCTATTGATTACGTGGTTCAACTTCAAGTTTAAGTGAATTAGGTATTATTAGTTAATGATTTATGTTGTACTTTATTTATTTTCAATTATGTTGCTTTGAATTCTTGAGTTACGAATTGTGACTATTTTGCATTTGCTTTGTTTTGCGAGGACTAATGCTGTCAACTGTCGAGTTCAACTTCAAGATCAAGTTAAATACGTATTATTAGTCAATGCCTTATGTTGGGCTTTGCTTATTTAAAAATTTTTCTTATTTGAATTTTTTGAGTAATAAGTAGTGACTACCTTGCATTTGTTTTGTTTTGTAAGGACTAAAGCTATTGACTAACGCACTCGATTGGATGTATCATTCCAATAGCGAGACCAAGGCCCAGGTACTGTCAAATACTTATCTCCACACTTTTAAACAATGAGGTACGTAACAATTGCTTTATATTTTGTATATTCATCTCGAGACTTAATTAATTTTAGCTTGAAGTTCCCCAGGTTCAACTTCAAGCTCAAGTTAATCAGTTATTATTAGTTAATGCCTTATGTTGTACTTTATCTATTTTTAATTATGCTGATTTGAATTTTCGAGTGACAAATACTGACTATTTTGCATTTACTTTGTTTTTTGAGGACTAATGCAGTCGACTATCGGGTTCAACTTCAAGATCAAGTTAAATACGTATTATTAGTCAATGCCTTATGTTGGGCTTTGCTTATTTAAAAATTTTTCTTATTTGAATTTTTTGAGTAATAAGTAGTGACTACCTTGCATTTGTTTTGTTTTGTAAGGACTAAAGCTATTGACTAACGCACTCGATTGGATGTATCATGCTAATAGTGAGACCAAAGCTCAGGTACTGTCAGATACTTATCTCCACACTTTTAATTAATGAGGTTCGTACAATTGCTTCAAATTTTGTATAATCATCTCTGTACTTAATTAAATTGAGCTTGAAGTTCCCTGGGCTCAACTTCAAGCTCAAGTTAATCAGGTATGATTAGTTAACGCCTTATGATATACTTTGTCAATTTCAAATTATGCTCATTTGATTATTTGAGTAATTAGTTGTGTCTATTTTGCATTTGTTTTGTTTTGCAAGTCCTAATGCTATTGATTACGAGGTTCAACTTCAAGCTCAAGTGAATTAGGTATTAGTTAATGATTTATGCTGTACTTTATCTATTTTCAATTATGCTGATCTGAATTTTTGAGTAACGAACAGTGAATATTTTGCATTTGCTTTATTTTGTGAGGACTAATGCTGTCAACTGTCGAGTTCAACTTCATGATGAAGTTAACTAGGTATTATTAGTCAATACCTTATGTTGCGCTTTGCCTAATTAAAATTTTTCTTATTTGAATTTTTTGAGTAGTAAATAGTGTCTACCTTGCATTTGTTTTTTTTCAAGGATTAAAGCTATTGACTAACGCACTCGATTGGATGTATCATTCCAATAGCGAGACCAAGGCCCAGGTACTGTCAGATATTTATCTCCACACTTTTAATTAATGAGGTACGTAACAATTCCTTCAAGTTTTGTATAATCATCTCTGGATTTAATTAACTTTAGCTTGAAGTTTCCCGGGTTCAACTTCAAGCTCAAGTTAATCAGGTATTATTAGTTAACGCCTTATGTTGTACTTTGTCAATTTCAAATTAAGCTAATTTAATTTTTTGAGTAATTTCTTGTGACTATTTTGCATTTGTTTTGTTTTGCGAGTCCTAATGCTATTGATTACGTGGTTCAACTTCAAGCTTAAGTGAATTAGGTATTATTAGTTAATGATTTATGTTGTACTTTATTTATTTTCAATTATGTTGCTTTGAATTCTTGAGTTACGAATAGTGACTATTTTGCATTTGCTTTGTTTTGTGAGGACTAATGCTGTCAACTGTCGAGTTCAACTTCATGATAAAGTTAACTAGATATTATTAGTCATTGCCTTATGTTGCGCTTTGCCTATTTAAAATTTTTCTTATTTGAATTTTTTGAGTAGTAAATAGTGTCTACCTTGTATCTGTTTTTTTTTCAAGGACTAAAGCTATTGACTAACGCACTCGATTGGATGCATCATGCTAATAGCGAGACCAAGGCCCAGGTACTGTCAGATACTTATCTCCACATTTTTAATTAATGAGGTTCGTACAATTGCTTCAAATTTAGTATAATCATCTCTGGACTTAATTAATTTGAGCTTGAAGTTCCCCGGGTTCAACTTCAAGCTCAAGTTAATCAGTTATTATTAGTTAATGCCTTATGTTGTACTTTATCTATTTTCAATTATGCTGATTTGAATTTTTGAGTGACAAATACTGACTATTTTGCATTTACTTTGTTTTTTGAGGACTAATGCAGTCGACTGTCGGGTTCAACTTCAAGATCAAGTTAAATACGTATTATTAGTCAATGCCTTATGTTGGGCTTTGCTTATTTAAAAATTTTTCTTATTTGAATTTTTTGAGTAATAAGTAGTGACTACCTTGCATTTGTTTTGTTTTGTAAGGACTAAAGCTATTGACTAACGCACTCGATTGGATGTATCATTCCAATAGCGAGACCAAGGCCCAGGTACTGTCAGATATTTATCTCCACACTTTTAATTAATGAGGTACGTAACAATTCCTTCAAGTTTTGTATAATCATCTCTGGATTTTATTAACTTTAGCTTGAAGTTTCCCGGGTTCAACTTCAAGCTCAAGTTAATCAGGTATTATTAGTTAACGCCTTATGTTGTACTTTGTCAATTTCAAATTAAGCTAATTTAATTTTTTGAGTAATTTCTTGTGACTATTTTGCATTTGTTTTGTTTTGCGAGTCCTAATGCTATTGATTACGTGGTTCAACTTCAAGCTTAAGTGAATTAGGTATTATTAGTTAATGATTTATGTTGTACTTTATTTATTTTCAATTATGTTGCTTTGAATTCTTGAGTTACGAATAGTGACTATTTTGCATTTGCTTTGTTTTGTGAGGACTAATGCTGTCAACTGTCGTGTTCAATTTCAAGATAAAGTTTAGGTATTATTAGTCAATGCCTTATGTTGGGCTTTGCCTATTTACAATTTTGCTTATTTTGATTTTTTTTAGTAATAAATAGTGACTGTTTTGCACTTGTTTTGTTTTCGAGGACTAATGTTTTTGACTTTCAAGTTCAACTTCAAGAAGTGAATTAGGTATTATTTTGTCTTCTCTTTTTACGATTCTTTTACTATTTATCTGTTTTTACCTGAGATTGATTGTTGTCCGACATCAATTATTCTGTTGTAGATTGGGATTTAAAAGGAGTCTTATATATAGGTGTACATCTGAACATACATATGTACTCATATAGCTAAACACATCCTAGTTCTCACATGGAACACATTTTTATTTTATCTATCATTGTAAATGTTACTAGTGGCCGTTGTTAGACCACTAAACTAATTGTCTCCAAAGCTTAAGTAGTCAAGAAATATGCCCAATAATATATATCAAGCTATCCAACTCCCTTCCTCACATGCAATCCCGTCATTCACATTGTGATGCAAACATCAATTAATATATCATGTTAACAAAGAAGAAGAGAAAGAAGAATTCAAATGAGGAACAAACGTAGACGAAGAAACTTGAACCCGAGACCTCCCAAAAACAGAACATCTGATACCTTGTTAGCTTACCAATTTCCAAAAGGTCAAGCTAATTAGATGAATGAACAAATCACATGTCGCCCCTATAATTTTGGTGATTTTGGCTTGAAATT
>BRYE01000005.1:13906036-13913536 GCA_030159115.1 Actinidia arguta var. hypoleuca | reverse complement strand
GTCAAAAAATCTTGAACTTTTTAGTAACAAGCTTACAAAAAACTTGACTTTTAAGCATTACCAAATGGAGCCTCAATATGATTTCTAAATGTTTACTTTTGTTGAAGTTGATAATATTTGAAATTCATAAAATAAAAAAGTTGAACATTTGTTGTTTTATTTTAGTTAATGATAATACTTTTAGACATGACTAAGAAATTAATATTTAAATCTATAGATTTTTGTATACAACATTGAAAAATTAATTTCTTATTTTAATTATTGTGAAACTTTTATAGTTTGTCGTCGCTATTGTTACCAAGAATATTAATAATTTGGAATTGTAAAATTTTACAATGTGCGAGACTATAAATTTTTTTAGCGATAGTGGTTGCAGCGACAATAGGTGATTGGCAGTGGTGTTGCGCGGCGATGATGGTTGGTGGTCATTGCTAGTGGTAATTTGCAGCAACGGTGAGTGGTGGATTTGGGTATTTAGCAATAGTTGTGTTGTTTAGTATGGTGGTGGTTGCGGATTGTATAAATTCACAATTGTGCATTATAAAAATTTATAGTACTGAACTGTGAAAATTCTCAGTGACTACTATTATATATGGTGACTGACGAATATATTTTAGGAATTTATATTTATTATATTAATTTATATATGTTATTGAATTGACATTATTTTTTAACTAACTGCTAATATGATATTAGTTTTTTAACTAAAATGAAAATTTTCTCATTAAACAAGCGGGTTGAGTATGATACACATCGGAGTTCGGAATGTTATTTTTGAATTAAATTAATGTGAAGGTCTTTATTAGTTAAAAACTTGTTTAGTTATGAGCTTACAAAAATATGACCCACTTAGAAGAATACCTTTTAATTTTGACCTCTATGAATTGATATTAAAACAGCGCTGGGTTTTTTAAAAACGAGGACTTTGTTAGAATATTGTTTAAAAATTGAGATGTATTTACAAAATACTGTTACATCATCACTTTACAAAAATGGATAACAGTTTACTTCTTCCGTTAGTCAACCGTCTATTGGCTCAACGAAAAAAGCATGACATCAACAAACAATTGGTTATAAATGATGACTTTGCCCTTACGACCATAATCGCTCAATTCGTCCACCTAGACTGATGAACTGCTGATCAATTCACGAATTGACGAATTTATCGAGAATTCATAATAAATTCACAAGTTCTTCTTGTGTTAAGTTGGGAGTTTATTTCGTATCATTCATTAATTTATAAATATAGTTTACTCGTGATTTACTCTCAATTGTCTCTCTGAATTCTCTCTCTTTCTATATAAATATAGTTTAAGATTTACTTGTTGGTCTTCCAGCCTCCAAGTCCAAGCCCACTTTCTATCTCAACACTTGACCCCACTCTCGATCCCTACATCATCTGCTACTTAGTTTGATTAGATGACAACTATGTCGAATGTAGTTTTGGAATGGTGATAGGTGAGAGATCAAAGGGAGCTGCTTGGGTGGCAAATTTGATTGAATCGGGATGGGTACTCCGATTGTAGTTAGGCGGTTGATTTAGTCAGCTGTAGATGAAGAAAGAGAAGAGAATTTAGATAGAGAGAGATATGGGAGAAGAATAAGGAGATAGGAAATAAAAGAAGAGATCGGTAGGTAGTGAGAAAGGAGGCAGAGGATAGGAAAAAATGACGCAATAGGGAGGCAGGGAAAGGCAGAGGGGGATGAGGTGGAGGGCGAGAGGATGGCTCTACCTGGCTGATTAAGCAACATAAGAGAATAAATAGAAAGGGCCAACATAAATCAAACTCAGGTGCACAATCATTGCATATCAACCTCTTCTCTGTGCAGACATATATATAGAAAATGGTATCTGGAATGCTATATATGCAAATCCCACCATATCAATTGCAATCACATACCTGGCAATTAATTTTCAACATAAAATTTACAGAACATAATTTGATTAATTTTGTGTTATAAAATGGACGAAAAGTGTAATTTTGAAAACACGTCCTCTATTATTTTGAAGACAAATAAATAAAAGGAGAGTTAGTAAATGGTGAGAGATTTTTACTATCGGTAAACGAATACAACTATAATTACCGAGAAAACCCTAGTCTTTCTCTCCCTGGGAGCCCCTATCTTTTGCAGAGTGTCTTCCCTCTTCGATCTTCTACAGTTAGGGGTGGAGGAGATAACCCCCACGTCCCCCTTCCTCTCCCTCTGATATATCCTTTTGATCTCTTTTTCTTTTCACTGTTATTCGTCTTTTACCATAGTTACCTTGTAACTATTGTCCACCAGACACGTTGCCATTAGATCTGACTCTTAAGGTACACCAAAGACGAATCTTGATATCCATATGGTTTGGGATTTTCTTTTCTCTTTTACTTTCTTCAATAGAATAAATCTCCCTATGTGAAAGTCGTTTCTTCTTCTTTTTGGAGTTTGTTTTCTTCTTTTATCTCGATTGTACCTTGTAGTCCGATTTCTATCAAGTTAAGTTTGGCTTGTATCTCGTGGATTTGTGAGCACTCGTAGAGTATGCTATGAGAGGTCTTTCATCCTCTTTTGATGTTTTTTTCCTCTTTTAGATTTTTTTTGTGTAGTGTAATGGTTCTTTCTATCATTAATGAAATTGTTTTATCGTTTGACAAAAAAAAATTATCGGTGTTTTTAGCTTGTTTAATTGGTTTGCGGATCTATCTTAATGGATAGTCAATGATTTATAATATTTATAACCAAAAGTCTATGATTTTTTATGTGAATACAACATTACTCTTCTTTTAATTTTATATATATATATATATATATATATATATATATATATATATATATATATATATATATATATATATATATATATATATATATATATATATATATATATATATACTTATTAATTATCCAATAAAAAGTGTCAACTTACTACCGCCACCTACCGTCAGTTATCGACGACTTTTTTAACGAACATACGATAACTTTTTTGGCAAATTTTTTGGCGAACCTCCAACAAATTTTTTTTTAGTGATTAATTTCACTGATTTAGTATTTTGCGAGTAGAAAGTGAATACCAACAATTTACTGCTTGACTTTCCACATAAAAAAGTAACAATGAAATTTTACTATTTGATTTTTCAACGAACTTTCCACAAATAAATTTATCTTTGAAAATGTTTTCCAAAAAAGTCGAAGATCCAAAGGTAACCTCCAAACACCAGCTGCCGGAGAGGGATAGGGATGGTGATGGTGTAATGAGAAATAAGAAGGGGTATAGAAAATACAAGAGTATTTTTGTCCAGAGTTAAAAAAAGAGTTATGGCTTTGGATTTTGTTGACATGGATCCAATGCTTTAGAAATTAGTCCTATGGACCTTTGAGTGAAACTCCGACAATTAAAATCATGTAATTACGGATATTGAAGGAATATGATCTTTTTTATGGATAGTTTGCACACAGAACCTAGTAAATTGTAGTTTGCACACCCCATGGACTTGTCTTGGTAGTCTTGGCTTGAAACTTAGAGATATATGCTCTTTCAATATTTCAGGTTCGAAACCTTATATGTTCTATCAATTCTTGAGTTTGGCTCGTCTATATTGAAATGTGTCCCAAATTTAAAATCGAACAATCCACTAGTAAATGGTATGATTCATCTTTAGATTAATCGGTTATTGAGCCGAATATCAAGTTATATATTAAAAAAAGACAAGTAGATTGAATGGTTCATGTCATTGGAATGGACCTTGTGATAAGCGCAAATAGAAATATCCAACAAAGATAGAAGGTTACACTTTACACTTGCCCAATCATCTTGCACTTCGTATAAATCATTTGTATGATACACATTGTAGGCAACCCCTTAAATTTATTTAGCATAATTGTCCATTCTAATGAAAGAATTATAAATTAAATATATTGTTCATGAGGGCTAAATAAGAACTGATCAACCTTAATCAAAAACTAAATTAAGGTGTTATCTAACATAAAATTAGGTTGATTGGGGAATTAAATAGAATTGAATAATGAGTACCTATAGGCATGGACATCCTTGAAAGTAGCTTGATTACCATCATTGAGCTAGAAATTGTTTGTTGCTATCATCACCACTGATGCAGCTAGAATTAAGAGGATCAAGATCCTCAACACAAGTGTGGAATTTGCTATAGCCTTAGAAACCATCTCTTCACTTTAATTTCCTCAAAACACCACACCCTCTGCTTTTGCTTATTAATCTTCCAAGTGTGTCATTTACAAGGCAAACAACCACCTTCTCTCCCTCTTCGGTAATGTCAAAGGTTTTTGATGGCATCTGGGTGTGCTGGGCATACGCAAAAGAACCAATTTCTGTCGGACTTGAATGTTGGAGCATTGGGCCCTTATTCTTTTCAAAATTCCTTTTGAAGTTTTGAGCATTACAAAGTATTTCATTGCATCGACTGTATATGGAATATATTAAAGAATAGACAACATAATAATTATTAGTATAAATTCTATAAATGAGAAAAAAAGACACAAATAACATTTCTCAGGAACATATTAAAGGGAGAGATTACAATATACATTATAAAAAATGATACATTTAATACACTCAGGTATAACATTACCATAATCGATTGTAATATTTGTTGAGATTAGTCTACCCATGTGTCATGTATGACTCATATAATTTAATTTTTTTTACATATCTTGAGATTTGGAGTGTGGAATCCAGAATTCACATGGAATCCAATATGTGTAATGTTGTTGTAAAAATCTAGGGCGAGCAATTCAATAGTCAATACAGCTCTTATACCTCGACACAACTCGGGCGACCTGCGCAGCAATGAACAAACGTTACCGGTGGAGGTGAGGCCTCTCAAAATCCCTCTAGCATGCGAATCAGACCAATGTAATTAAAAAGCTAAGCAATGAACAAGCACAGCTATCAATGTGCAGTAAATGAATCGTACCTCATAATGATCGAGGGAGCAACTTTTATATAGATAGAGAATGATGATTCGTGTCAGTGGATCACGACGAGATTCTCAGAAGGATAAGTATGAGAGAATATCCCTAAAGTACCGAAGACAAAATAGAAAGTTTTTATTTGGAGATCAATCCGCAATTATAGGCGACGTAATGGAGAAGGAGTCTCACGGAGATAAACCCTTGAGAAGTTGGAGTCTTCAAGTAATTAGAAGTCTTAGTGGAAGTGGAATCTCTGGTCAGGAGAAGCGATCAACCTTGCCCATCACAACAGCTAACGAGGTCACCAATTGGCGAAGTACACAACAAACGGTATGATTAGAGATCAAAATAGATATGGGAGAGATGATCTCTTTAGGCGACATGCCCAACTTGGAATATCAATAGGCGAATATTTTACTCCACATCATCAAGGGTTACTAATTATAAGGGAATAGAAAATGCTATATGTGTTCGAATTATTCACAAAAGGAAAACCTATTTTGGAAGGGTTTCTAATTGTATTGAGTTTTCTATATGGGAAAGGAATTCTAATGTAATATGAATCTTGATTTACTTATAAATAGGTTCTAGAGGTCTAGGTTTTTAGTGAGAGATACGATGGAATGGTTAGGGAAAAAATAGTGATGGAAGGGGTGAGGAAAAAAAATACCGTGAAGTATCATAGTGAGCGATGGCTCAACTATGTTTGAGTGTAGGGCTCGAGTAAAGGTGTAGATTTTGAGTATTTTGTCGGCCTCACATGTATTCTATATTTTTCTCATATTGTGGAATATCTCTATCTCATGTGGATATAGACAATTTGGGCAGAACCATGCAAACTTGGCGTTTCTTTTTTTCTCTCTCTCATTCTCTGTGTTAATGTGCTTACTTATTAATTTGTGGGTATTTCTGTTGTGTAGATGGGTGTTGTATAAAATTTGACAAGTAGTATCAGAGCAGTTGGGGTCTAAACAATATTCACAACAACTAATCGTGACAAAAAAATCATAATTTTTTTATCACAAAAGATCGTAATATTTATCACAATGATGCATATTATACTATTTTTACTATTTATAATATACACCAAACCGAGCATAATATTTTTGTGATATACATAATTTTGCCAACATTAAATTGCTTGATTTCTATCATGTTTTTGAGATGGAGTATTAGTTTTAACAACTAATTGATCTTGTGTGAATCCAGATTTTGGCATTGGAAATTTACAAATGGGAATGATGGATTATTTGGACATTTGATCTCTTCATGTTTTTTAGTTTGACATTGGTTCTCGGTTGATGTGTAAAATAGTTGGTACTGGCTCGACACATTTATTTCTGTGCTTGACTTGGTTCGCTCAGCTTATTCAATTGTACCTACCCATTTGATAAAATAATTTATGCTGGGCACATTTGACTTGTCTCGTGCTTTATCATGTTTAATTGTGTTTGTGCCGTACCTTGATCAAGAAGTTTAACAAAAAAATTTTATCAATTAGTATTAGGGTTTGGTGGGCCAAGGCAAAATATTTCTAGAAAGTCACTTGGAAAATGAGCTTTCTTAGAGCATTAATGATTGTTTAGGGGTCATGGAGAGAGAAATGTAGTAGTCATAACTGTTGTGTTGCGTGATATTTGAGTGATTTATGTACAAAGAAACTAAGGAAGTAACATAAAAGTGATATCTTGAAATTATATTGACAATACAAATTTAGTCCAAAGCTAAATTTGAATCAAGAATTTGTGAAAAAAATTATGAAAGAAAAATATATAATAAACGAAAGCTAAATAATAAAATAAAATAAATTATTTATTCAATGCTTTCGAAATACTATGCGTCATTTATATATGATATTTTTAATCAATTACATAACGATAATTTTTTGTGAGTAGAATATAATTACTCACATTTGTTCATTGAATAGTTAAGAGATAAGGAGTGATCCAAAATAATTTTGTTAAGATCATTTGTTGGAAGTACCCTATAGACAATGTTACGTATTACTTTCGAAACTACACAATAATTTTCCTACTAATTTATGCATGCAATTTTTGATTATTTTTGTTTCTCTTGATAAATTATTCTATAAATTCTTTATCTAAATACAACTTAAAATACATTGTTAATTTTGTTTGATTTTTTTCTTTTTTCTTTTTAAAGAAAATAAAATAAAGTACTGTTATTAATTTATATATTAGTCCCATTTTTAAGTCGAGTAATAGAACTTGAGGGCATTAGCATATATTTACTCTTGAAACTGCCAATGTAACTTTATCAGAGCCTAGGCTTTTTCTAGATTAATAAAGGAAACGCTAGGCTTGTCCAGAGAGAGAGAGAGACAGAGAGGAGAGGCACACAACCGCTCGCTGCCATCGCTCGCGTCGCCTTTCGCCGTTCGCCGGTCCTGGTCGCAGTTGCTCGCTTCCGGATCTAGTGTGTTGTTGATTTTGGGTTTGTTGTTTTGGTGGGTTTTGATTTTAGGGTGGTTGTTTCTTTGGGGGGTTTTGTGGTTTTTTGATTTTAGGGTTTTCTTTTGGTTCGCCCAAAGATAGAGATAGAGAGAGG
>BRYE01000005.1:13891036-13901036 GCA_030159115.1 Actinidia arguta var. hypoleuca | reverse complement strand
AGGACTAATGTTTTTGACTACCAAGTTTAACTTCAAGCTCAAGTTAATTCGGTATTATTAGTGTATGTTTTATGTTGTACTTTATCTATTTTCAAATATACTGATTTGGATTTTTGAATAACGAATAGTGACTATTTTGCATTTGTTTTGTTTTGTGAGGACTAATGCTGTCGACTGTCGGGTTCAACTTCAAGATAAAGTTAACTAGGTATTATTAATCAATGCCTTATGTTGGGCTTTGCCTATTTAAAATTTTTCTTATTTGAGTTTTTTGAGTAATAAGTAGTGACTGCATTGCATTTGTTTTGTTTTGCAAGGATTAAATCTGTTGACCAACGCACTCGATTGGATGTGTCATGCTAATAGCGAGACCTAGGCCCAGGTATCGTAAGATACATATCTCCAAACATTTAAATAATGAGGTACATAACAATTGTTTTAAATTTTGTATATTTATCTCTGGACTTAATTAACTTGAGCATGAAGTTCCCCGGGTTCAACTTCAAGCTCAAGTTAATCAAGTATTATTAGTTAACGCCTTATATTATACTTTGTCAATTTCAAATTATGCTGATTTGATTATTTGAGAAATTAGATGTGATAATTTTGCATTTATTTTGTTTTGCGAGTACTAATGCTATTGATTATGAGGTTCAACTTCAAGCTCAAAATAATTAGGTATTATTAGTTAATGCCTTATGTTGTACTTTATCTATTTTCAATTATGCTGATTTGAATTTTTGAGTAAAGAATAGTGACTATTTTGCATTTGCTTTATTTTGGGAGGGCTAATGCTGTTGACTGTCGGGTTCAACTTCAAGATAAAGTTAACTAGGTATTATTAGTCAATGCCTTATGTTGGGGCTTTGCCTATTTAAATATTTTCCTATTTGACTTTTTTTAGAAATAAGTAATGTCTACCTTGCATTTGTTTTGTTTTGCAAGGATTAAATCTGTTGACTAACGCACTCGATTGGATGTATCATGCTAATAGCGAGATCTAGGCCCAAGTATTGTTAGATACTTATCTCCACACTTTTAAACAATAAGGTACGTAACAATTGCTTTCAATTTTGTATATTCATCTCTGGACTTAATTAACTTGAGCTTGAAGTTCCCCGGGTTCAACTTCAAGCTCAAGTTAATCAGGTATTATTATTAATTAACGCCTTACGTTGTACTTTGACAATTTCAAATTATGCTGATTTGAATATTTGAGTAATTAGTTATGACTACTTTGCATTTGTTTTGTTTTGTGAGGTTTAATGCTATTGACTTACGGGTTGAACATCAAGAGCTAATTAGGTATTAATAAAATATGGCTTATGTTGTACTTTGTCTATTTTAAATTATTTGAATTTGAATTTTTTAGTAACGAATAGTGACTATTTTGCACTTGCTTTTTTTTTTTAGGGCTAATGCTGTCGACTGTCGGGTTCAACTTCAAGATAAAGTTAACTAGGTATTATTAGTCAATGCCTTATGTTGGGGCTTTGCCTATTTAAATATTTTCCTATTTGACTTTTTTTAGAAATAAGTAGTGTCTACCTTGCATTTTTTTTGTTTTGCAAGGATTAAATCTATTGACTAACGCACTCGATTGGATGTATCATGCTAATAGCGAGACCTAGGCCCAGGTACTGTCAGATACTTATCTCCCCACTTTTAAACAATGAGGTACGTAACAATTGTTTTAAATTTTGTATATTCATCTTGGGACTTAATTAACTTGAGCTTGAAGTTCCCCGGGTTCAACTTCATGCTCAAGTTAATCAGGTATTATTATTAATTAACGCCTTACGTTGTACTTTGACAATTTCAAATTATGCTGATTTGAATATTTGAGTAATTAGTTGTGACTACTTTGCATTTGTTTTGTTTTGTGAGGTTTAATGCTATTGACCTACGGGTTGAACTTCAAGAGCTAATTAGGTATTAATAAACTATGGCTTATGTTTTACTTTGTCTATTTTAAATTATGTGAATTTGAATTGTTTAGTAATAAATAAAGACTGTTCTGCACTTGTTTTGTTTTCGAGCACTAATGTTTTTTGACTCAAGTTCAACTTCAAGCTCAAGTTAATTAGGTATTATTAGTTAAATTTCTTATGTTGTACTTTATCTATTTTCAATTATGTTGATTTGAATTTTTGAGTAACGAATAGTGACTATTTTGTATTTGCTTCTTTTTGTATGGACTAATGCTGTCGACTGTCGGGTTCAACTTCAAGATAAAGTTAACTAGGTATTATTAATCAATGCCTTATGTTGGGCTTTGCCTATTTAAAATTTTTCCTATTTGAATTTTTTGAGTAATAAGTAGTGACTACATTGCATTTGTTTTGTTTTGCAAGGATTAAATCTGTTGACTAACGCATTCGATTGGATGTATCATGCTAATAGCGAGACCTAGGCCCAAGTATTGTTAGATACTTATCTCCACACTTTTAAACAATGAGGTACGTAACAATTGCTTTAAATTTTGTATATTCATCTTGGGACTTAATTAACTTGAGCTTGAAGTTCCCCGGGTTCAACTTCAAGCTCAAGTTAATCAGGTATTTTTATTAATTAACGCCTTACGTTATACTTTGACAATTTCAAATTATGCTGATTTGAATATTTGAGTAATTAGTTATGACTAGTTTGCATTTGTTTTGTTTTGTGAGGTTTAATGCTATTGACTTACGGGTTGAACTTTAAGTGCTAATTAGGTATTAATAAACTATGGCTTATGTTTTACTTTGTCTATTTTAAATTATGTGAATTTGAATTGTTTAGTAATAAATAAAGACTCTTCTGCACTTGTTTTGTTTTCGAGCACTAATGTTTTTTGACTCAAGTTCAACTTCAAGCTCAAGTTAATTAGGTATTATTAGTTAAATTTCTTATGTTGTACTTTATCTATTTTCAATTATGTTGATTTGAATTTTTGAGTAACGAATAGTGACTATTTTGTATTTGCTTCTTTTTGTGAGGACTAATGCTGTCGACTGTCGGGTTCAACTTCAAGATAAAGTTAACTAGGTATTATTAATCAATGCCTTATGTTGGGCTTTGCCTATTTAAAATTTTTCTTATTTGAGTTTTTTGAGTAATAAGTAGTGACTGCATTGCATTTGTTTTGTTTTGCAAGGATTAAATCTGTTGACCAACGCATTCGATTGGATGTATCATGCTAATAGCGAGACCTAGGCCCAGGTACTGTCAGATACTTATCTCCACACTTTTAAACAATGAGGTACGTAACAATTGTTTTAAATTTTGTATATTCATCTCGGGACTTAATTAACTTGAGCTTGAAGTTCCCCGGGTTCAACTTCATGCTCAAGTTAATCAGGTATTATTATTAATTAACGCCTTAGGTTGTACTTTGACAATTTCAAATTATGCTGATTTGAATATTTGAGTAATTAGTTGTGACTACTTTGCATTTGTTTTGTTTTGTGAGGTTTAATGCTATTGACCTACGGGTTGAACTTCAAGAGCTAATTAGGTATTAATAAACTATGGCTTATGTTTTACTTTGTCTATTTTAAATTATGTGAATTTGAATTGTTTAGTAATAAATAAAGACTGTTCTGCACTTGTTTTGTTTTCGAGGACTAATGTTTTTTGACTCAAGTTCAACTTCAAGCTCAAGTTAATTAGGTATTATTAGTTAAATTTCTTATGTTGTACTTTATCTATTTTCAATTATGCTGATTTGAATTTTTGAGTAACGAATAATGACTATTTTGCATTTGCTTTATTTTGGGAGGGCTAATGCTGTCGACTGTCGGGTTCAACTTCAAGATAAAGTTAACTAGGTATTATTAGTCAATGCCTTATGTTGGGGCTTTGCCTATTTAAATATTTTCCTATTTGAATTTTTTTAGAAATAAGTAATGTCTACCTTGCATTTGTTTTGTTTTGCAAGAATTAAATCTGTTGACTAACCCACTCGATTGGATGTATCATGCTAATAGCGAGACCTAGACCTATGTACTGTCAGATACTTATCTCCAAACTTTTAAACAATGAGGTACGTAACAATTATTTTAAATTTTGTATATTCATCTCGGGACTTAATTAACTTGAGGTTGAAGTTCTCCGGGTTCAACTTCAAGCTCAAGTTAATCAAGTATTATTATTAATTAACGCCTTACGTTGTACTTTGACAATTTCAAATTATGTTGATTTGAATATTTGAGTAATTAGTTGTGAGTATTTTGCATTTGTTTTGTTTTGTGAGGTTTAATGCTATTGACTTACGGGTTGAACTTCAAGAGCTAATTAGGTATTAATAAACTATGGCTTATGTTGTACTTTGTCTATTTTAAATTATTTGAATTTGAATTTTTTAGTAACGAATAGTGACTATTTTGCATTTGCTTTTTATTGTGAGGGCTAATGCTGTCGACTGTCGGGTTCAACTTCAAGATAAAGTTAACTAGGTATTATTAGTGAATGCCTTATGTTGGGGCTTTGCCTATTTAAATATTTTCCAATTTGACTTTTTTTTGAAATAAGTAGTGTTCACCTTGCATTTTTTTTGTTAGGCAAGGATTAAATCTGTTGACTAACGCACTCGATTGGATGTATCATGCTAATAGCAAGACCTACGCCCAAATACTGTTAGATACTTATCTCCACACTTTTAAACAATGAGGTACGTAACAATTGCTTTAAATTTTGTATATTCATCTTGGGACTTAATTAACTTGAGCTTGAAGTTCCCCGGGTTCAACTTCATGCTCAAGTTAATCAGGTATTATTATTAATTAACGCCTTAGGTTGTACATTGACAATTTCAAATTATGCTGATTTGAATATTTGAGTAATTAGTTGTGACTACTTTGCATTTGTTTTGTTTTGTGAGGTTTAATGCTATTGACCTACGGGTTGAACTTCAAGAGCTAATTAGGTATTAATAAACTATGGCTTATGTTTTACTTTGTCTATTTTAAATTATGTGAATTTGAATTGTTTAGTAATAAATAAAGACTGTTCTGCACTTGTTTTGTTTTCGAGGACTAATGTTTTTTGACTATCAAGTTCAACTTCAAGCTCAAGTTAATTAGGTATTAATAGTTAAATTTCTTATGTTGTACTTTATCTATTTTCAAATATGTTGATTTGAATTTTTAAGTAACGAATAGTGACTATTTTGTATTTGCTTCTTTTTGTGAGGACTAATGCTGTCGACTGTCGGGTTCAACTTCAAGATAAAGTTAACTAGGTATTATTAATCAATGCCTTATGTTGGGCTTTGCCTATTTAAAATTTTTCTTATTTGAGTTTTTTGAGTAATAAGTAGTGACTGCATTGCATTTGTTTTGTTTTGCAAGGATTAAATCTGTTGACCAACGCATTCGATTGGATGTATCATGCTAATAGCGAGACCTAGGCCCAGGTACTGTCAGATACTTATCTCCACACTTTTAAACAATGAGGTACGTAACAATTGTTTTAAATTTTGTATATTCATCTCGGGACTTAATTAACTTGAGCTTGAAGTTCCCCGGGTTCAACTTCATGCTCAAGTTAATCAGGTATTATTATTAATTAACGCCTTAGGTTGTACTTTGACAATTTCAAATTATGCTGATTTGAATATTTGAGTAATTAGTTGTGACTACTTTGCATTTGTTTTGTTTTGTGAGGTTTAATGCTATTGACCTACGGGTTGAACTTCAAGAGCTAATTAGGTATTAATAAACTATGGCTTATGTTTTACTTTGTCTATTTTAAATTATGTGAATTTGAATTGTTTAGTAATAAATAAAGACTGTTCTGCACTTGTTTTGTTTTCGAGGACTAATGTTTTTTGACTCAAGTTCAACTTCAAGCTCAAGTTAATTAGGTATTATTAGTTAAATTTCTTATGTTGTACTTTATCTATTTTCAATTATGCTGATTTGATTATTTGAGTAATTAGTTGTGACAATTTTGCATTTATTTCGTTTAGTGAGTACCAATGCTATTGATTATGAGGTTCAACTTCAAGCCCAAGGTAATTTGGTATTATTAGTTAATGCCTTATATTGTACTTTATCTATTTTCAATTATGCTAATTTGAATTTTTGAATAACGAATAGTGACTATTTTGCATTTGCTTTTTTTTTTGGTGAGGGCTAATGCTGTCGACTGTCGGGTTCAAGTTCAAG
This sequence comes from Actinidia arguta var. hypoleuca, assembly GCA_030159115.1. Classification (NCBI taxonomy): domain Eukaryota; kingdom Viridiplantae; phylum Streptophyta; class Magnoliopsida; order Ericales; family Actinidiaceae; genus Actinidia; species Actinidia arguta. The sequence goes on along the minus strand of BRYE01000005.1, from coordinate 13,894,887 downwards.
ATAAAGTTAACTAGTTATTATTAGTCAATGCCTTATGTTGGGGCTTTGCATATTTAAATATTTTCCTATTTGACTTTTTTGAGTAATAAGTAGTGTCTACCTTGCTTTTTTTTTGTTTTGCGATGATTAAATCTGTTGACTAACGCACACGATTGGATGTATCATGCTAATAACGAGACCTGGCCCAGATACTGTCAGATACTTATCACCACACTTTTACATAATGAGGTACGTAATAATTGCTTTAAATTTTGTATATTCATTTCTGGACTTAATTAACTTGAACTTGAAGTTCCCCGGGTTGAACTTCAAGCTCAAGTTAATTAGGTACTATTAGTTAATGAATTATGTTGTACTTTATCTAATTTCAATTATGTTGATTTGAATTTTTGGGGAACGAATACCGACTATTTAGCATTTGCTTTGTTTTGTGAGGAGTAATGCTATTGACTATCGGGTTCAACTTCAAGATAACATTAACTAGGTATTATTATTCAATGCCTTATGTTGGGCTTTGCCTATTTAAAATTTTTCTAATTTGAATTTTTTGAGTAATACGTAGTGACTACCTTGCATTTGTTTTGTTTTGCAAGGACTAAAGCTATTGACTAACGCACTCGATTGGATGTATCATGTTAATAGCGAGACCTAGGCCCAGGTACTGTCAGATACTTATCTCCACACTTTTAAACAATTAGGTACGTAACAATTGCTTTAAATTTTGTATACTCATCTCGTGACTTAATTAACTTGAGCTTGAAGTTCCCCCGGTTGAACTTCAAGCTCATGTTAATTAGGTACTATTAGTTAATGCATTATGTTGTAATTTATCTATTTTCAATTATGTTAATTTGAATTTTTGGGAAACGAATAGTGACTATTTAGCATTTGCTTTGTTTTGTGGGGAGTAATGCTGTTGACTATCAGGTTCAACTTCAAGTTAACATTAATTAGGTATTATTAGTCAATGCCTTATATCGGGCTTTGCCTATTTAAAATTTTTCTTGTTTGAATTTTTTGAGTAATAAGTAGTGACTACCTTGCATTTGTTTTGATTTGCAAGGACTAAAGCCATTGACTAACGCACTCGATTGGATGTATCATGCTAACAGCGAGACCTTGGCCCAGGTACTGTCAGATACTTATCTCCACACTTTTACATAATGAGGTACGTAACAATTGCTTTAAATTTTGTATATTCATCTCGAGACTTAATTAACTTGAGCTTGAAGTTCCTCGAGTTCAATTTCAAGCTCAAGTTAATTAGGTACTATTAATTAATGCCTTATGTTTTACTTTATCTATTTTCAATTATGTTGATTTAAATTTTTGAGGAACGAATAGTGAATATTTAGCATTTGCGTTGTTTTGTGAGGAGTAATGCTGTTGACTATCGAGTTCAACTTAAAGATAACATCAACTAGGTATTATTAGTCAATGCCTTATGTTGGGCTTCGCCTATTTAAAATTTTTATTATTTGAATTTTTTGAGTAATAAGTAGTGACTACCTTGCATTTGTTTTGTCTTGCAAGGACTAAAGCTATTGACTAACGCACTCGATTGGATGTATCATGCTAATAGCGAGACCTTGGCCCAGGTACTGTCAGATACTTATCTCCACACTTTTAAAGAATGAGGTACGTAACAATTGCTTTAAATTTTGTATATTCATTTTGGGACTTAATTAACTTGAGCTTGAAGTTTTCCGTGTCCAACTTCAAGCTCAAGTTAATTAGGTACTATTAGTTAATGCCTTATGTTGTACTTTATCTATTTTCAATTATGTTGATTTGAATTTTTGGGGAACGAATAGTGACTATTTAGCATTTCCTTTGTTTTGCGAGGAGTAATGTTGTTGACTATCGAGTTCAACTTCAAGATAACATTAACTAGGTATTATTAGTCAATGCCTTATGTTGGGCTTTGCCTATTTAAAATTTTTCTAATTTGAATTTTTTGAGTACTAAGTAGTGACTACCTTGCATTTGTTTTGTTTTGCAAGGACTAAAGCTATTGACTAACGCACTCGATTGGATGTGTCATGCTAATAGCGAGACCTTGGCCCAGGTAGTGTCAGATACTTATCAAAGCGAGACCTTGGCCCAGGTACTGTCAGATACTTATCAAAGCGAGACCTTGGCCTAGGTACTGTCAGATACTTATCTCCACACTTTTACTCAACGAGGTACGTAACAATTGCTTTAAATTTTGTATATTCATCTCGGGACTTAATTAACTTGGGCTTGAAGTTCCCCGGGTTGAACTTCAAGTTCAAGTTAATTAGGTACTATTAGTTAATGCGTTGTGTTGTTCTTTATCTGTGTTTAATTATGTTGATTTGAATTTTTGAGGAACGAATATTGACTATTTAGCATTTGTTTGTTAATTAGGTACTATTAGTTAATGCGCTATGTTGTTCTTTATCTGTTTTCAATTATGTTGATTTGAATTTTTGGGGAACGAATAGTGACTATTTAGCATTTGTTTGTTTTGTGAGGAATAATGCTGTTGACTATCGAGTTCAACTTCAAGATAACATTAACTAGGTATTATTAGTCAAGGCCTTATGTTGGGCTTTTCCTATTTAAAATTTTTCTTATTTGAATTTTTTGAGTAATAAGTAGTGACTACCTTACATTTGTTTTCTTTTGCAAGGACTAAAGCTATTGACTAACGCACTCGGTTGGATGTATCATGCTAATAGCGAGACCTGGCCTAGGTACTGTCAAATACTTATCTCTGCACTTTTAAACAATGAGGTACGTAACAATTGCTTTAAATTTTGTATATTCATGTCGGGACTTAATTAACTTGAGCATGAAGTTCTCCGGGTTCTACTTCAAGCGCAAGTTAATTAAGTACTATTAGTTAATGCATTATGTTGTACTTTATCTATTTTCAATTATGTTGATTTGAATTTTTGGAGAACGAATAGTGACTATTTAGCATTTGCTTTGTTTTGTGAGGCGTAATGCTGTTGACTATCGGGTTCAACTTCAAGATAACATTAACTAGGTATTATTAGTCAAGGCTTTGCCTATTTAAATTTTTTCTTATTTGAATTTTTTGAGTAATAAGTAGTGACTACCTTGCATTTGTTTTTTTTTACAAGGACTAAAGCTATTGACTAACGCACTCGATTGGATGTATCATGCTAATAGCAATACCTTGGCCCAGGTACTATCAGATACTTATCTCCACACTTTTACACAACGAGGTACGTAACAATTGCTTTAAATTTTGTATATTCATCTCAGGACTTAATTAACTTGAGCTTGAAGTTTTCCGTGTCCAACTTCATGCTCAAGTTAATTAGGTACTATTAGTTAATGCCTTATGTTGTACTTTATCTATTTTCAATTATGTTGATTTGAATTTTTGGGGAACGAATAGTGACTATTTGGCATTTGCTTTGTTTTGTGAGGGGTAATGCTGTTGACTATCGGGTTCAACTTCAAGATAAAATTAACTAGGTATTATTAGTCAAGGCTTTGCCTATTTAAAATTTTTCTTATTTGAATTTTTTGAGTAACAAGTAGTGACTACCTTGCATTTGTTTTGTCTTGCGAGGACTAAAGCTATTGACTAACGCACTCGATTGGATGTATCATGCTAATAGCGAGACCCGGCCCAAGTACTGTCAAATACTTATCTCCACACTTTTAAACAACGAGGTACGTAACAATTGTTTTAAATTTCGTATATTCATCTCAGGACTTAATTAACTTGAGCTTGAAGGTCCCCGGGTTCAACTTCAAGCTCAAGTTAATTAGGTACTATTAGTTAATGAATTATGTTGTACTTTATCTATTTTTAATTATGTTGATTTGAATTTTTGGGGAACGAATAG
>BRYE01000005.1:13876036-13886036 GCA_030159115.1 Actinidia arguta var. hypoleuca | reverse complement strand
GCATGCCTTTATATATATATGATCATTGCTAAAAAAAATTGTATTTAAGAATAAACCCATTTGGATATATCATAGCGTCGTATTTTAGTAATTTTGGATATTTTATGGGTATTTTAATAATTTTAGGCCTAATTCATACCCTTTGAATTTGTAATAATAGAGGGTATTACAAATTCAACCAAGTAGATGGATTACAAATCCATCAGATTACATATCCAACTTCAAATGAAGTCAATAAATATCATATTAGTATCCCCACAAGATTTGTAATCCAATCTGACATTCTTATCTCCCAAACAAACATGCCCTAAAATGCCATACCTTCTACTACACCGAATATGAAATTATGTAAAATAAAAATAATTTCAATATGATTTCTAAATGTTTACTTTTATTGGAGTTGATAATATTTGAATTCACAAAATAAAAAAGTTGAACATTTGTTGTTTTATTTTAGTTAATGACAATACTTTTAGACATGACTAAGGAATTAATATTTAAATTTATAGATTTTTGTATACAACATTGAGAAATTAATTTCTTATTTTAATTATTGTGAAACTTTTATAGTTTGTCGTAGCTATTGTTACCAAGAATATTAATAGTTTGGAATTGTAAAATTTTACAGCGGCAATAGGTAATTGGCAGCGGTGATGGTTGGTGGTTATTGCTAGTGGTGATTTGCAGCGACGGTGCGTGGTGGATTTGGGTACTTAGCAATAGTTGTGTTGTTTAGTATAGTGGTGGTTGCGAATTGTATAAATTCACAATTGTGCATTATAAAAATTCATAGTACCGAACTGTGAAACTTCTTAGTGACTACTATTATATATGGTGACTGACGAATATATTTTAGGAATTTATATTTATGGTATTAATTTATATATGTTATTGAATTGACATTATTTTTTAACTAACTGCATATGATATTAGTTTTTTAACTAAAATGAAAATTTTCTCATTAAACAAGCGGGTTGAGTTTGATACACAACGGAGTTCGGAACGTTATTTTTGAATTAAATTAATGTGAAGGACTTTATTAGTTAAAAACTTGTTTAGTTATGAGCTTACAAAAATATGACCCACTTAGAAGAATCCCTTTTAATTTTGACCTCTATGAATTGATATTAAAACAGTGCTGGGTTTTTTAAAAAAGAGGACTTTGTTAGAATATTGTTTAAAAATTGAGATGTATTTACAAAATACTGTTACATCATCACTTTACAAAAATGGATAACAGTTTACCTCTTCCGTTAGACAACCGTCTATTGGCTCAACGAAAAAAGCATGACCCCAATAAACAATTGGTTATAAATGATGACTTTGCCCTTACGACCATAATCGCTCAATTTGTCCACCTAGACTGATGAATTGCTGATCAATTCACGAATTGAGGAATTTATCGAGAATTCATGATAAATTCACAAGTTCTTCTTGTGTTAAGTTGGGAGTTTATTTCGTATCATTCATTAATTTATCCTTCAACCGATTAATTGTTGACTGATAGCACAATAAATTAACTCGCTTGTATGGACTTGCTAGCTGTTACAAAATATTTGTGACTCATAGCAAAACACCAATTATTAGATTAATTTACTCTTGATTTACTCTCAATTGTGTCTCTCCGAATTCTCTCTTTCTATATAAATATAGTTTAAGTCCAAGCCCACTTTTTATCTCAACACTTGACCCCACTCTCGATCCCTACATCATCTGCTACTTAGTTTGATTAGATGACAACTATGTCGAATGTAGTTTTGGAATGGTGATAGGTGAGAGATCAAAGGGAGCTGCTTGGGTGGCAAATTTGATTGAATCGGGATGGGTACTCCGATTGTAGTTAGGCAGTTGATTTAGTCAGCTGTAGATGAAGAAAGAGAAGAGAATTTAGATAGAGAGAGTCTGAGAGATATGGGAGAAGAATAAGGAGATAGGAAATAAAAGAAGAGATCGGTAGGTAGTGAGAAAGGAGGCAGAGGATAGGAAAAAATGACGCAATAGGGAGGCAGGGAAAGGCAGAGGGGGATGAGGTGGAGGGCGAGAGAAGGGCTCTACCTGGCTGATTAAGCAACATAAGAGAATAAATAGAAAGGGCCAACATAAATCAAACTCAGGTGCACAATCATTGCATATCAACCTCTTATCTGTGCAGACATGTATATAGAAAATGGTATCTGGAATGCTATATATGCAAACCCACCCTATCAATTGCAATCACATACCTGGCAATTAATTTTCAACATAAAATTTACAGAACATAATTTGATTAATTTTGTGTTAGAAAATGGACGAAAAGTGTAATTTTGAAAACATGTCCTCTATTATTTTGAAGACAAATAAATAAAAGGAGAGTTAGTAAATGGTGAGAGATTTTTACTATCGGTAAACGAATACAACTATAATTACCGAGAAAACCCTAGTCTTTCTCTCCCTGGGAGCCCCTATCTTTTGCAGAGTGTCTTCCCTCTTCGATCTTCTACAGTTAGGGGTGGAGGAGATAACCCCCACGTCCCCCTTCCTCTCCCTCTGATATATCCTTTTGATCTCTTTCCCTTTTCACTGTTATTCGTCTTTTACCATAGTTACCTTGTAACTATTGTCCACCAGACACGCTGCCATTAGATCTGACTCTTAAGGTACACCAAAGACGAATCTTGATATCCAAATGGTTTGGGATTTTCTTTTCTCTTTTACTTTCTTCAATAGAATAAATCTCCCTATGTGAAAGTCGTTTCTTCTTCTTTTTGGAGTTTGTTTTCTTCTTTTATCTCGATTGTACCTTGTAGTCCGATTTCTATCAAGTTAAGTTTGGCTTGTATCTCGTGGATTTGTGAGCACTCGTAGAGTATGCTATGGGAGGTCTTTCATCCTCTTTTGATGTTTTTTTCCTCTTTTAGATTTTTTTTGTGTAGTGTAATGGTTCTTTCTATCATTAATGAAACTGTTTTATCGTTTGACAAAAAAAAATTATCGGTGTTTTTAGCTTGTTTAATTGGTTTGCGGATCTATCTTAATGGATAGTCAATGATTTATAATATTTATAACCAAAAGTCTATGATTTTTTATGTGAATACAACATTACTCTTCTTTTAATTTATATATATATATATACTTATTAATTATCCAATAAAAAGTGTCAACTCACTACCGCCACCTACCATCAATTATCGACGACTTTTCTAACGAACATACGATAACTTTTTTGGCAAATTTTTTGGCGAACCTCCGACAAATTTTTTAGTGATTAATTTCACTGATTTAGTATTTTGCGAGTAGAAAGCGAATACCAACAATTTACTGCTTGACTTTCCACATAAAAAAAGTAACAATGAAATTTTACTATTTGATTTTTCAACGAACTTTCCACAAATAAATTTATCTTTGAAAATATTTTCCAGAAAAGTCGAAGATCAAAAGGTAACCTCCAAACACCAGCTGCCGGAGAGGGATAGGGATGGTGATGGTGTAATGAGAAATAAGAAGGGGTATAGAAAATACAAGAGTATTTTTGTCCAGAGTTAAAAAAAGAGTTATGGCTTTGGATTTTGTTGACATGGATCCAATGCTTTAGAAATTAGTCCTATGGACCTTTGAGTGAAACTCCGACAATTAAAATCATGTAATTACGGATATTGAAGGAATATGATCTTTTTTATGGATAGTTTGCACACAGAACCTAGTAAATTGTAGTTTGCACACCCCATGGACTTGCCTTGGTAGTCTTGGCTTGAAACTTAGAGATATATGCTCTTTCAATGTTTCAGGTTTGAAACCTTATATGTTCTATCAATTCTTGAGTTTGGCTCGTCTATATTGAAATGTGTTCCAAATTTAAAATCGAACAATCCACTAGTAAATGGTATGATTCATCTTTAGATTAATCGGTTATTGAGCCGAATATCAAGTTATATATAAAAAAAAGACAAGTAGATTGAATGGTTCATGTCATTGGAATGGACCTTGTGATAAGCGCAAATAGAAATATCCAACAAAGATAGAAGGTTACACTTTACACTTGCCCAATCATCTTGCACTTCGTATAAATCATTTGTATGATAGACATTGTAGGCAACCCCTTAAATTTATTTAGCATAATTGTCCATTCTAATGAAAGAATTATAAATTAAATATATTGTTCATGAGGGCTAAATAAGAACAGATCAACCCTAATCAAAAACTAAATTAAGGTGTTATCTAACATAAAATTAGGTTGATTGGGGAATTAAATAGAATTGAATAATGAGTACCTATAGGCATGGACATCCTTGAAAGTAGCTTGATTACCATCACTGAGCTAGAAATTGTTTGTTGCTATCATCACCACTGAAGCAGCTAGAATTAAGAGGATCAAGATCCTCAACACAAGTGTGGAATTTGCTATAGCCTTAGAAACCATCTCTTCACTTTAATTTCCTCAAAACACCACACCCTCTGCTTTTGCTTATTAATCTTCCAAGTGTGTCATTTACAAGGCAAACAACCACCTTCTCTCCCTCTTCGGTAATGTCAAAGGTTTTTGATGGCATCTGGGTGTGCTGGGCATACGCAAAAGAACCAATTTCTGTCGGACTTGAATGTTGGAGCATTGGGCCCTTATTCTTTTCAAAATTCCCTTTGAAGTTTTGAGCATTACAAAGTATTTCATTGCATCGACTGTATATGGAATATATTAAAGAATAGACAACATAATAATTATTAGTATAAATTCTATAAATGAGAAAAAAAGACACAAATAACATTTCTCAGGAACATATTAAAGGGAGAGATTACAATATACATTATAAAAAATGATGCATTTAATACACTCAGGTATAACATTACCATAATCGATTGTAATATTTGTTGAGATTAGTCTACCCATGTGTCATGTATGACTCATATAATTTAATTTTTTTTACATATCTTGAGATTTGGAGTGTGGAATCCAGAATTCACATGGAATCCAATATGTGTAATGTTGTTGTAAAAATCTAGGGCGAGCAATTCAATAGCTAATACAGCTCTTATACCTCGACACAATTCGGGCGACCTGCGCAACAATGAACAAACGTTACCGGTGGAGGTGAGGCCTCTCAAAATCCCTCTGGCATGCGAATCAGACTAATGTAATTAAAAAGCTAAGCAATGAACAAGCACAGCTATCAATGTGCAGTAAATGAATCGTACCTCATAATGATAGAGGGAGCAACTTTTATATAGATAGAGAATGATGAGTCGTGTCAGTGGATCACGATGAGATTCTCGAAAGGATAAGTATGAGAGAATATCCCTAAAGTACCGAAGACAAAATAGAAAGTTTTCATTTGGAGATCAATCCGCAATTATAGGCGACGTAATGGAGAAGGAGTCTCACGGAGATAAACCCTTGAGAAGTTGGAGTCTTCAAGTAATTAGAAGTCTTAGTGGAAGTGGAATCTATGGTCAGGAGAAGCGATCAACCTTGCCCGTCGACAACAGCTGACGAGGTCACCAATTGGCGAAGTACACAACAAACGGTATGATTAGAGATCAGAATAGATATGGGAGAGATGATCTCTTTAGGCGACATACCCAACTTGGAATATCAATAGGTGAATATTTTACTCCACATCATGTAAGGGTTACTAATTATAAGGGAATAGAAAATGCTATATGTGTTCGAATTATTCACAAAAGGAAAACCTATTTTCGAAGGGTTTCTAATTATATTGAGTTTTCTATATGGGAAAGGAATTCTAATGTAATATGAATCTTGATTTACTTATAAATAGGTTCTGGGAGGTCTAGGTTTTTAGTGAGAGATACGATGGAATGGTTAGGGAAAAAATAGTGATGGAAGGGGTGAGGAAAAAAAATACCGTGAAGTATCATAGTGAGCGATGGCTCAACTATATTTGAGTGTAGGGCTCGAGTAAAGGTGTAGATTTTGAGTATTTTGTCGGCCTCACATGTATTCTCTATTTTTCTCATATTGTAGAATATCTCTATCTCATGTGGATATAGACAATTTGGGCAGAACCATGCAAACTTGGCGTTTCTTTTTTTCTCTCTCTCTCTGTTAATGTGCTTACTTATTAATTTGTGGGTATTTCTGTTGTGTAGATGGGTGTTGTATAAAATTTGACAAGTAGTATCAGAGCAGTTGGGGTCTAAACAATATTCACAACAACTAATCGTGATAAAAAAATCATAATTTTTTTATCACAAAAGGTCGTAATATTTATCATAATGATGCATATTATACTATTTTTACTATTTATAATATACACCAAACCGAGCATAATATTTTTGTGATATACATAATTTTGCCAACATTAAATTGCTTGATTTCTATCTTGTTTTTGAGATGGAGTATTAGTTTTAACAACTAATTGATCTTGTGTGAATCCAGATTTTGGCATTGGAAATTTACAAATGGGAATGATGGATTATTTGGACATTTGATCTCTTTATGTTTTTTAGTTTGACATTGGTTCTCGGTTGATGTGTAAAATAGTTGGTACTGGCTCGACACATTTATTTCTGTGCTTGACTTGGTTCGCTCAGCTTATTCAATTGTACCGACCCATTTGATAAAATAATTTATGCTGGGCACATTTGACTTGTCTCGTGCTTTATCATGTTTAATTGTGTTTGTGCCGTACCTTGATCAAGAAGTTTAACAAATTTTTTTTATCAATTAGTATTAGGGTTTGGTGGGCCAAGGCAAAATATTTCTAGAAAGTCACTTGGAAAATGAGCTTTCTTAGAGCATTAATGATTGTTTAGGGGTCATGGAGAGAGAAATGTAGTAGTCATAACTGTTGTGTTGCGTGATATTTGAGTGATTTATGTACAAAGAAACTAAGGAAGTAACATAAAAGTGATATCTTGAAATTATATTGACAATACAAATTTAGTCCAAAGCTAAATTTGAATCAAGAATTTGTGAAAAAAATTATGAAAGAAAAATATATAATAAACGAAAGCTAAATAATAAAATAAAATAAATTATTTATTCAATGCTTTCGAAATACTATGCGTCATTTATATATGATATTTTTAATCAATTACATAACGATAATTTTTTGTGAGTAGAATATAATTACTCACATTTGTTCATTGAATAGTTAAGAGATAAGGAGTGATCCAAAATAATTTTGTTAAGATCATTTGTTGAAAGTACCCTATAGACAATGTTACATAGTACTTTCGAAACTACACAATAATTTTTTTACTAATTTATGCATGCAATTTTTGATTATTTTTGTTTCTCTTGATAAATTATTCTATAAATTCTTTATCTAAATACAACTTAAAATACATTGTTAATTTTGTTTGATTTTTTTCTTTTTTCTTTTTAAAGAAAATAAAATAAAGTACTGTTATTAATTTATATATTAGTCCCATTTTTAAGTCGAGTAATAGAACTTGAGGGCATTAGCATATATTTACTCTTAAAAATGCCAATGGTACTTTATCAGAGCCTAGGCTTTTTCTAGATTAATAAAGGAAACGCTAGGCTTGTCCAGATAGAGAGAGAGAGAGAGAGACAGAGAGGAGAGGCACACAACCGCTCACATCGCCGCCCCTGGTTTCGTCTCTTTTCACGTCGCCCAGAGAGAGAGAGAGAGAGAGTGGTCGACCACTATCGATGCAACTCATGCTCGCTGCCATCGCTCGCGTCGCCTTTCGCCTTTCGCCGGTCCTGGTCGCAGTTGCTCGCTTCCGGATCTAGTGTGTTGTTGATTTTGGGTTTGTTGTTTTGGTGGGTTTTGATTTTAGGGTGGTTGTTTCTTTTGGGGGTTTTGTGGTTTTTTGATTTTAGGGTTTTCTTTTGGTTCGCCCAAAGATAGAGAGAGAGAGAGAGAGAGAGAGAGGGCGACCACTGTCGCTGCAACTCATGCTCGCTGTTGATTTTGGGTTTTTTGTTTTGGTGGTTTTTGATTTTAGGGTTGTTTCTTTTTTAATTTTTTTTTTTTTTTGAGTTTTGTTGATTTGGGGGTTTATGGAGGTGACGGTGGTGATGGGCCGCCGGCCTGCCGGTCCCAGTTGATCGCTTGACCTGCATCTAGTGTGTTGTTGATTTTGGGTTTGTTGTTTTGGTGGTTTTTGATTTTAGGGTTGTTTCTTTTGGGGGTTTTGAGTTTTGTTGATTTGGGGGTTTATGGTGTATGGAGGTGACGGTGGTGATGGGCCGCTCGCCAGTCCTCGTCGCAGTTGATAGTTTCTCCCGGATCTCTAGCGTGTTGTTGATTTTGGGTTTTTTGTTTTGGTGGTTTTTGATTTTAGGGTTGTTTCTTTTTTAATTTTTTATTTTTTGAGTTTTGTTGATTTGGGGATTTATGGAGGTGACGGTGGTGATGGGCCGCCGGCCTGCCGGTCCCGGTCCCAGTTGATCGCTTGACCTGCATCTAGTGTGCTGTTGATTTTGGGTTTGTTGTTTTGGTGGTTTTTGATTTTAGGTTTCTTTTGGGGGTTTTGAGTTTTGTTGATTTGGGGGTTTATGGTGTATGGAGGTGACGGTGGTGATGGGCCGCTCGCCAGTCCTCATCGCAGTTGATAGTTTCTCCCGGATCTCTAGCGTGTTGTTGATTTTGGGTTTGTTGTTTTGGTGGTTTTTGATTTTAGGGTTGTTTCTTTTGGGGGTTTTGAGTTTTGTTGATTTGGGTTTTGAGTTTTGTTGATTTGGGGGTTTATGGAGGTGACGGTGGTGATGGGCCGCCGGCCTGCCGGTCCCGGTCCCAGTTGATCGCTTGACCTGCATCTAGTGTGTTGTTGATTTTGGGTTTGTTGTTTTGGTGGGTTTTGATTTTAGTGGTGTTTCTTTAGGGGGGGTTGAGTTTTGTTGATTTGGGGATTTATGATTTATGGAGGTGACAGTGGTGATGGTTTACAGTGGTTGTTTATGGAGGTGGAGGTGGTGGTGGTGGTGGACAGTGGTTGGGTGGTGGTTGGTTGTTAACGGAGTTTGTTTATGGAGATCCTCCCCTCTCTTGTACATTTGCTTTCCCCTTTTATTAGATGCAATAATTATTTCTATTGAATACTAATATCTTTTAAGACTTCAACGTTGTTTGCTAGGTAACATCACATCAGCAGATAAATTCCGTACACAAAATTTTTCAGAAGATGCAAGGTCAAAGCAAATTCAGTTTTGTAGAGAAAGGCTGCTCATCTAGTGACAGTGGGCACTGGTGATCTTTAGACATGCGGGCAAGGATTGCTTGCAAACCCAAGAGAACTTTGGAATGTGGATGAACTCATCCTGACAGATTCTCCAGGATCAATAAACGATCCAATTCTGGAATATATAGACCACTCACAATTTGTCTACATCGCCAATGATGGATCTTCTTCAGTCATCTGTTCAAGGATATTTAGTATAGCTGTTGTTGTCTCTCCTCCATGAGTTTATTCAACTGAAAAGACGAAGGTTCTTTGCTTTGTGCGTCTTTGTTATCTAGCCATGCATGGATAATTTTCACAGGTATTAGGAGTAGGAAAAGTCTTTTATATTTTCACTTTTTGACTTTCTTATGAATCATTGGTACCATAGAGGACAGACAGATATGTCCAACTCCGAATTTATTCTCGTGGTCTAAAAATAGCTATATATTTTATATTATTATTTTATTATGTATTCGGATAGTTACATCAATAACACCCTAAATATTGTTTGACTCGTTTTTTACACCTCCAAACATTTTATCCCGAGTTTACGCAATAGATTCATGTGCCACTTAACATCCTTCTATTATTACATTGCCATTAGTCAAAATTCAAGTTGTCAGATATCAAACCGGTCCTCTCTCTAATAACTATCTACTACTCTCACACATTTTTCACCTCCATCTGCTGCACCCTTTCTAAAGTACTAAATACACACATTTAGCTAATGATGGTCCCTCTCTAAATTACTAAATACACACATTTAGTTAATGATGGTCCCTCTCTAAATTACTAAACACACACACACACAACGTATGTATGCACATTGATACATCTATTTGATTCAACTAAACCCGATGAATGACTATAC
>BRYE01000005.1:13841036-13871036 GCA_030159115.1 Actinidia arguta var. hypoleuca | reverse complement strand
AAGCTCAAGTTAATTAGGTATTATTAGTTAACGCCTTATGTTATGCTTTGTCAATTTCAAATTATGCTGATTTGATTATTTGAGTAATTAGTTATGATTATGTTGCATTTATATTGTTTTGCGAGTACTAATGCTATTGGTTATGAGGTTCAACTTCAAGGTCAAGTTAATTAGGTATTATTAGTTAATGATTTATGTTGTACTTTATCTATTTTTCAATTATGCTAATTTGAATTTTTGAGTAACGAATACTGACTATTTTGCATTTGCTGTGTTTGTTGAGGACTTATGCTGTCGACTGTCGAGTTCAACTTCAAGATAAAGTAAACTAGGTATTATTAGTCAATGCCTTATGTTGTGCTTTGCCTATTTAAATTTTTTCTTATTTGAATTTTTTGAGTAATAAGTGGTGACTACCTTGCATTTGTTTTGTTTTGCAAGGACTAAAGCTATTGACTAACGCACTCGATTGGATGTATCATGCTAATAGCGAGACCAAGGCCCAGGTTCTGTCAGATACTTATCTCCACACTTTTACATAATGAGGTACGTAATAATTGCTTTAAATTTTGTATATTCATCTCGGGACTTAATTAACTTGAGCTTGAAGTTCCTCGAGTTCAATTTCAAGCTCAAGTTAATTAGGTACTATTAATTAATGCCTTATGTTTTACTTTTTCTATTTTCAATTATGTTGATTTGAATTTTTGAGGAACGAATAGTGACTATTTAGCATTTGCTTTGGTTTTTGAGGAGTAATGCTGTTGACTATCGAGTTCAACTTAAAGATAACATCAACTAGGTATTATTATTCAATGCCTTATGTTGGGCTTTGCCTATTTAAAATTTTTCTTATTTGAATTTTTTGAGTAATAAGTAGTGACTACCTTGCATTTGTTTTTTTTTACAAGGACTAAAGCTATTGACTAACGCACTCGATTGGATGTATCATGCTAATAGTGAGACCTTGGCCCAGGTACTATCAGAAACTTATCTCCACACTTTTACACAACGAGGTATGTAACAATTGCTTTAAATTTTGTATATTCATCTCGGGACTTAATTAACTTGAGCTTGAAGTTCCCCGGGTTCAACTTCAAGCTCAAGTTAAATAGGTATTCTTAGTTAACGCCTTATGTTGTACTTATTCAATATCAAATTATGTTGATTTGATTATTTGAGTAATTAGTTGTGACTGTTTTGCATTTTTTTTGTTTTGCGAGTCCAAATACTACTGGTTATGAGGTTCAACTTCAAGCTCAAGTTGATCAGGTATTATTAATCAATAATTTATGTTGTGCTTTATCTATTTTCAATTATGCTAATTTGAATTTTTGAGTAATGAATACTGACTATTTTGCATTTGATGTGTTTTGTGAGTACTAATGTTGTCGACTGTCGAGTTCAACTTCATGATAAAGTTAACTAGGTATTATTAGTCAATCCCTTATGTTGGGCTTTGTCTACCTTGTATTTGTTTTGTTTTTCAAGATCTAAAGCTATTGACTAACGCACTCGATTGGATGTATCATGCTAATAGCAAGACCTAGGCCCAGGTACTGTCAGATACTTATCTCCACACTTTTAAACAATGAGGTACGTAACAATTGCTTTAAATTTTGTATATTCATCTCGGGACTTAATTAACTTGGGCTTGAAGTTCCCCGGGTTCAACTTCAAGCTCAAGTTAATTAGGTATTATTAGTTAATGATTTATGTTGTACTCTATCTATTTTTCAATTATGCTAATTTGAATTTTTGAGTAACGAATACTGACTATTTTGCATTTGCTTTGTTTTGTTTGGACTTATGTTGTCGACTGTCGGGTTCAACTTCAAGATAAAGTAAACTAGGTATTATTAGTCAATGCCTTATGCTGTGCTTTGCCTATTTAAATTTTTTCTTATTTGAATTTTTTGAGTAATAAGCGGTGACTACCTTGCATTTGTTTTGTTTTGCAAGAACTAAAGCTATTGACTAACGCACTCGATTGGATGTATCATGCTAATAGCAAGACTTAGGCCCAGGTATTGTCAGATACTTATCTCCACACTTTTAAACAATGAGGTACGTAACAATTGCTTTAAATTTCTTATATTCATCTCGGGACTTAATTAACTTGGGCTTGAAGTTCCCCGGGTTCAACTTCAAGCTCAAGTTAATTAGGTATTATTAGTTAACGCCTTATGTTATGCTTTGTCAATTTCAAATTATGCTGATTTAATTATTTGAATAATTAGTTATGACTATTTTGCATTTATATTGTTTTGCGAGTACTAATGCTATTGGATATGAGGTTCAACTTCAAGCTCAAGTTAATTAGGTATTATTAGTTAATGGTTTATGTTGTACTCTATCTATTTTTCAATTATGCTAATTTGAATTTTTGAGTAAAGAATACTGACTATTTTGCATTTGATGTGTTTTGTGAGGACTAATGTTGTCGACTGTCGAGTTCAACTACATGATAAAGTTAACTAGGTATTATTAGTCAATCCCTTATGTTGGGCTTTTTCTATTTAAAATTTTTCTTATTTCAATTTTTTGAGTAGTAAATAGTGTCTACCTTGCATTTGTTTTTTTTTCAAGGACTAAAGGTATTGACTAACGCACTCGATTGGATGTATCATGCTAATAGCGAGACCTAGGCCTAGGCACTGTCAGATACTTATCTCCACACTTTTAAACAATGAGGTACGTAACAATTGCTTTAAATTTCTTATATTCATCTCGGGAGTTAATTAACTTGGGCTTGAAGTTCCCCGAGTTCAACTTCAAGCTCAAGTTAATTAGGTATTATTAGTTAACGCCTTATGTTATGCTTTGTCAATTTCAAATTATGCTGATTTGATTATTTGAGTAATTAGTTATGATTATGTTGCATTTATATTGTTTTGCGAGTCCTAATACTACTGGTTATGAGGTTCAACTTCAAGCTCAAGTTGATCAGGTATTATTATTTAATAATTTATGTTGTGCTTTATCTATTTTCAATTATGCTAATTTGAATTTTTGAGTAACGAATATGGACTATTTTGCATTTGATGTGTTTTGTGAGTACTAATGTTGTCGACTGTCGAGTTCAACTTCATGATAAAGTTAACTCGGTATTATTAGTCAATCCCTTATGTTGGGCTTTGTCTATTTAAAATTTTTCTTATTTCAATTTTTTGAGTAGTAAATATTGTCTACCTTGTATTTGTTTTGTTTTTCAAGATCTAAAGCTATTGACTAACGCACTCGATTGGATGTATCATGCTAATAGCAAGACCTAGGCCCAGGTACTGTCAGATACTTATCTCCACACTTTTAAACAATGAGGTACGTAACAATTGCTTTAAATTTTGTATATTCATCTCGGGACTTAATTAACTTGGGCTTGAAGTTCCCCGGGTTCAACTTCAAGCTCAAGTTAATTAGGTATTATTAGTTAATGATTTATGTTGTACTCTATCTATTTTTCAATTATACTAATTTGAATTTTTGAGTAACGAATACTGACTATTTTGCATTTGCTTTGTTTTGTTTGGACTTATGTTGTCGACTGTCGGGTTCAACTTCAAGATAAAGTAAACTAGGTATTATTAGTCAATGCCTTATGCTGTGCTTTGCCTATTTAAATTTTTTCTTATTTGAATTTTTAGAGTAATAAGCGGTGACTACCTTGCATTTGTTTTGTTTTGCAAGAACTAAAGCTATTGACTAACGCACTCGATTGGATGTATCATGCTAATAGCAAGACCTAGGCCCAGGTATTGTCAGATACTTATCTCCACACTTTTAAACAATGAGGTACGTAACAATTGTTTTAAATTTCTTATATTCATCTCGGGACTTAATTAACTTGGGCTTGAAGTTCCCCGGGTTCAACTTCAAGCTCAAGTTAATTAGGTATTATTAGTTAACGCCTTATGTTATGCTTTGTCAATTTCAAATTATGCTGATTTGATTATTTGAGTAATTAGTTATGATTATGTTGCATTTATATTGTTTTGCGAGTCCTAATACTACTGGTTATGAGGTTCAACTTCAAGCTCAAGTTGATCAGGTATTATTATTTAATAATTTATGTTGTGCTTTATCTATTTTCAATTATGCTAATTTGAATTTTTGAGTAACGAATACTGACTATTTTGCATTTGATGTGTTTTGTGAGTACTAATGTTGTCGACTGTCGAGTTCAACTTCATGATAAAGTTAACTCGGTATTATTAGTCAATCCCTTATGTTGGGCTTTGTCTATTTAAAATTTTTCTTATTTCAATTTTTTGAGTAGTAAATATTGTCTACCTTGTATTTGTTTTGTTTTTCAAGATCTAAAGCTATTGACTAACGCACTCGATTGGATGTATCATGCTAATAGCAAGACCTAGGCCCAGGTACTGTCAGATACTTATCTCCACACTTTTAAACAATGAGGTACGTAACAATTGCTTTAAATTTTGTATATTCATCTCGGGACTTAATTAACTTGGGCTTGAAGTTCCCCGGGTTCAACTTCAAGCTCAAGTTAATTAGGTATTATTAGTTAATGATTTATGTTGTACTCTATCTATTTTTCAATTATACTAATTTGAATTTTTGAGTAACGAATACTGACTATTTTGCATTTGCTTTGTTTTGTTTGGACTTATGTTGTCGACTGTCGGGTTCAACTTCAAGATAAAGTAAACTAGGTATTATTAGTCAATGCCTTATGCTGTGCTTTGCCTATTTAAATTTTTTCTTATTTGAATTTTTTGAGTAATAAGCGGTGACTACCTTGCATTTGTTTTGTTTTGCAAGAACTAAAGCTATTGACTAACGCACTCGATTGGATGTATCATGCTAATAGCAAGACCTAGGCCCAGGTATTGTCAGATACTTATCTCCACACTTTTAAACAATGAGGTACGTAACAATTGCTTTAAATTTCTTATAGTCATCTCGGGACTTAATTAACTTGGGCTTGAAGTTCCCCGGGTTCAACTTCAAGCTCAAGTTAATTAGGTATTATTAGTTAACGCTTTATGTTATGCTTTGTCAATTTCAAATTATGCTGATTTGATTATTTGAATAATTAGTTATGACTATTTTGCATTTATATTGTTTTGCGAGTACTAATGCTATTGGTTATGAGGTTCAACTTCAAGCTCAAGTTAATTAGGTATTATTAGTTAATGATTTATGTTGTACTCTATCTATTTTTCAATTATGCTAATTTGAATTTTTGAGTAACGAATACTGACTATTTTGCATTTGCTTTGTTTTGTGAGGACTTATGCTGTCGACTGTCGGGTTCAACTTCAAGATAAAGTAAACTAGGTATTATTAGTCAATGTCTTATGCTGTGCTTTGCCTATTTAAATTTTTTCTTATTTGAATTTTTTGAGTAATAAGTGGTGACTACCTTGCATTTGTTTTGTTTTGCAAGAACTAAAGCTATTCACTAACGCACTCGATTGGATGTATCATGCTAATAGCGAGACCTAGGCCCAGGTACGGTCAGATACTTATCTCCACACTTTTAAACAATGAGGTACGTAACAATTGCTTTAAATTTTATATATTCATCTCGGGACTTATTTAACTTGGGCTTGAAGTTTCCCGGGTTCAACTTCAAGCTCAAGTTAATTAGGTATTATTAGTTAACGCCTTATGTTATGCTTTGTCAATTTCAAATTATGCTGATTTGATTATTTGAGTCATTAGTTATGACTATTTTGCATTTATATTGTTTTGCGAGTACTAATGCTATTGGTTATGAGGTTCAACTTCAAGCTCAAGTTAATTAGGTATTATTAGTTAATGATTTATGTTGTACTCTATCTATTTTTCAATTATGCTAATTTGAATTTTTGAGTAACGAATACTGACTATTTTGCATTTGCTTTGTTTTGTGAGGACTTATGCTGTCGACTGTCGGGTTCAACTTCAAGATAAAGTAAACTAGGAATTATTAGTCAATGCCTTATGTTGTGCTTTGCCTATTTAAATTTTTTCTTATTTGAATTTTTTGAGTAATAAGTGGTGACTACCTTGCATTTGTTTTGTTTTGCAAGGACTAAAGCTACTGACTAACGCACTCGATTGGATGTATCGTGCTAATAGCGAGACCAAGGCCTAGGTACGGTCAGATACTTATCTCTACACTTTTAAACAATGAGGTACGTAACAATTGCTTTAAATTTTGTATATTCATCTCGGGACTTAATTAACTTGAGCTTGAAGTTCCCCGGGTTCAACTTCAAGCTCAAGTTAAATAGGTATTCTTAGTTAACGCCTTATGTTGTACTTATTCAATATCAAATTATGTTGATTTGATTATTTGAGTAATTAGTTGTGACTATTTTGTATTTTTTTTGTTTTGCGAGTCCTAATACTACTGATTATGAAGTTCAACTTCAAACTCAAGTTGATTAGGAATTATTAATTAATAATTTATGGTATGCTTTATCTATTTTCAATTATGCTAATTTGAATTTTTGAGTAACGAATACAGACTATTTTGCATTTGATGTGTTTTGTGAGTACTAATGCTGTCGACTGTCGGGTTCAACTTCAAGATAAAGTAAACTAGGTATTATTAGTCAATGCCTTATGTTGTGCTTTGCCTATTTAAATTTTTTCTTATTTGAATTTTTTGAGTAATAAGTGGTGACTACCTTGCATTTGTTTTGTTTTGCAAGGACTAAAGCTATTGACTAACGCACTCGATTGGATGTATCATGCTAATAGCGAGACCAAGGCCCAGGTACTGTCAAATACTTATCTCCACACTTTTACATAATGAGGTACGTAATAATTGCTTTAAATTTTGTATATTCATCTCGGGACTTAATTAACTTGAGCTTGAAGTTCCTCGAGTTCAATTTCAAGCTCAAGTTAATTAGGTACTATTAATTAATGCCTTATGTTTTACTTTTTCTATTTTCAATTATGTTGATTTGAATTTTTGAGGAACGAATAGTGACTATTTAGCATTTGCTTTGGTTTTTGAGGAGTAATGCTGTTGACTATCGAGTTCAACTTAAAGATAACATCAACTAGGTATTATTATTCAATGCCTTATGTTGGGCTTTGCCTATTTAAAATTTTTCTTATTTGAATTTTTTGAGTAATAAGTAGTGACTACCTTACATTTGTTTTTTTTTACAAGGACTAAAGCTGTTGACTAACGCACTCGATTGGATGTATCATGCTAATAGTGAGACCTTGGCCCAGGTACTGTCAGATACTTATCTCCACACTTTTACACAACGAGGTATGTAACAATTGCTTTAAATTTTTTATATTCATCTCGGGACTTAATTAACTTGAGCTTGAAGTTCCCCGGGTTCAACTTCAAGCTCAAGTTAAATAGGTATTCTTAGTTAACGCCTTATGTTGTACTTATTCAATATCAAATTATGTTGATTTGATTATTTGAGTAATTAGTTGTGACTGTTTTGCATTTTTTTTGTTTTGCGAGTCCTAATACTACTGGTTATGAGCTTCAACTTCAAGCTCAAGTTGATCAGGTATTATTAATTAATAATTTATGTTGTGCTTTATCTATTTTCAATTATGCTAATTTGAATTTTTGAGTAATGAATACTGACTATTTTGCATTTGATGTGTTTTGTGAGGACTAATGTTGTCGACTGTCGAGTTCAACTTCATGATAAAGTTAACTAGGTATTATTAGTCAATCCCTTATGTTGGGCTTTGTCTATTTAAAATTTTTTTTATTTCAATTTTTTGAGTAGTAAATAGTGTCTACCTTGCATTTGTTTTTTTTTCAAGGACTAAAGGTATTGACTAACGCACTCGATTAGATGTATCATGCTAATAGCGAGACCTAGGCCTAGGCACTGTCAGATACTTATCTCCGCACTTTTAAACAATGAGGTACGTAACAATTGCTTTAAATTTCTTATATTCATCTCGGGACTTAATTAACTTGGGCTTGAAGTTCCCCGGGTTCAACTTCAAGCTCAAGTTAATTAGGTATTATTAGTTAACGCCTTATGTTATGCTTTGTCAATTTCAAATTATGCTGATTTGATTATTTGAGTAATTAGTTATGATTATGTTGCATTTATATTGTTTTGCGAGTCCTAATACTACTGGTTAGGAGGTACAACTTCAAGCTCAAGTTGATCAGGTATTATTATTTAATAATTTATGTTGTGCTTTATCTATTTTCAATTATGCTAATTTGAATTTTTGAGTAACGAATACTGACTATTTTGCATTTGATGTGTTTTGTGAGTACTAATGTTGTCGACTGTCGAGTTCAACTTCATGATAAAGTTAACTAGGTATTATTAGTCAATCCCTTATGTTGGGCTTTGTCTATTTAAAATTTTTCTTATTTCAATGTTTTGAGTAGTAAATAGTGTCTACCTTGCATTTGTTTTTTTTTCAAGGACTAAAGGTATTGACTAATGCACTCGATTGGATGTATCATGCTAATAGCAAGACCTTGGCCCAGGTACTGTCAGATACTTATCTCCACACTTTTAAATAATGAGGTACGTAACAATTGCTTTAAATTTCTTATATTCATCTCGGGACTTAATGAACTTGGGCTTGAAGTTCCCCGGGTTCAACTTCAAGCTCAAGTTAATTAGGTATTATTAGTTAACGCCTTATGTTATGCTTTGTCAATTTCAAATTATGCTGATTTGATTATTTGAGTAATTAGTTATGATTATGTTGCATTTATATTGTTTTGCGAGTCCTAATACTACTGGTTATGAGGTTCAACTTCAAGCTCAAGTTGATCAGGTATTATTATTTAATAATTTATGTTGTGCTTTATCTATTTTCAATTATGCTAATTTGAATTTTTGAGTAACGAATACGGACTATTTTGCATTTGATGTGTTTTGTGAGTACTAATGTTGTCGACTGTCGAGTTCAACTTCATGATAAAGTTAACTCGGTATTATTAGTCAATCCCTTATGTTGGGCTTTGTCTATTTAAAATTTTTCTTATTTCAATTTTTTGAGTAGTAAATAGTGTCTACCTTGTATTTGTTTTGTTTTTCAAGATCTAAAGCTATTGACTAACGCACTCAATTGGATGTATCATGCTAATAGCAAGACCTAGGCCCAGGTACTGTCAGATACTTATCTCCACACTTTTAAACAATGAGGTACGTAACAATTGCTTTAAATTTTGTATATTCATCTCGGGACTTAATTAACTTGAGCTTGAAGTTCCTCGAGTTCAACTTCAAGCTCAAGTTAATTAGGTATTATTAGTTAACGCCTTATGTTATGCTTTGTCAATTTCAAATTATGCTGATTTGATTATTTGAGTCATTAGTTATGATTATGTTGCATTTATATTGTTTTGCGAGTCCTAATACTACTGGTTATGAGGTTCAACTTCAAGCTCAAGTTGATCAGGTATTATTATTTAATAATTTATGTTGTGCTTTATCTATTTTCAATTATGCTAATTTGAATTTTTGAGTAACGAATACTGACTATTTTGCATTTGATGTGTTTTGTGAGTACTAATGTTGTCGACTGTCGAGTTCAACTTCATGATAAAGTTAACTCGGTATTATTAGTCAATCCCTTATGTTGGGCTTTGTCTATTTAAAATTTTTCTTATTTCAATTTTTTGAGTAGTAAATAGTGTCTACCTTGTATTTGTTTTGTTTTTCAAGATCTAAAGCTATTGACTAACGCACTCGATTGGATGTATCATGCTAATAGCAAGACCTAGGCCCAGGTACTGTCAGATACTTATCTCCACACTTTTAAACAATGAGGTACGTAACAATTGCTTTAAATTTTGTATATTCATCTCGGGACTTAATTAACTTGGGCTTGAAGTTCCCCGGGTTCAACTTCAAGCTCAAGTTAATTAGGTATTATTAGTTAATGATTTATGTTGTACTCTATCTATTTTTCAATTATGCTAATTTGAATTTTTGAGTAACGAATACTGACTATTTCGCATTTGCTTTGTTTTGTTTGGACTTATGTTGTCGACTGTCGAGTTCAACTTCAAGATAAAGTAAACTAGGTATTATTAGTCAATGCCTTATGCTGTGCTTTGCCTATTTAAATTTTTTCTTATTTGAATTTTTTGAGTATTAAGCGGTGACTACCTTGCATTTGTTTTGTTTTGCAAGAACTAAAGCTATTGACTAACGCACTCGATTGGATGTATCATGCTAATAGCAAGACCTAGGCCCAGGTATTGTCAGATACTTATCTCCACACTTTTAAACAATGAGGTACGTAACAATTGCTTTAAATTTCTTATATTCATCTCGGGACTTAATTAACTTGGGCTTGAAGTTCCCCGGGTTCAACTTCAAGCTCAAGTTAATTAGGTATTATTAGTTAACGCCTTATGTTATGCTTTGTCAATTTCAAATTATGCTGATTTGATTATTTGAATAATTAGTTATGACTATTTTGCATTTATATTGTTTTGCGAGTACTAATGCTATTGGTTATGAGGTTCAACTTCAAGCTCAAGTTAATTAGGTATTATTAGTTAATAATTTATGTTGTACTCTATCTATTTTCCAATTATGCTAATTTGAATTTTTGAGTAACGAATACTGACTATTTTGCATTTGCTTTGTTTTGTGAGGACTTATGCTGTCGACTGTCGGGTTCAACTTCAAGATAAAGTAAACTAGGAATTATTAGTCAATGCCTTATGTTGTGCTTTGCCTATTTAAATTTTTTCTTATTTGAATTTTTTGAGTAATAAGTGGTGACTACCTTGCATTTGTTTTGTTTTGCAAGGACTAAAGCTACTGACTAACGCACTCGATTGGATGTATCGTGCTAATAGCGAGACCAAGGCCCAGGTACGGTCAGATACTTATCTCTACACTTTTAAACAATGAGGTACGTAACAATTGCTTTAAATTTTGTATATTCATCTCGGGACTTAATTAACTTGAGCTTGAAGTTTCCCGGGTTCAACTTCAAGCTCAAGTTAAATAGGTATTCTTAGTTAACGCCTTATGTTGTACTTATTCAATATCAAATTATGTTGATTTGATTATTTGAGTAATTAGTTGTGACTATTTTGTATTTTTTTTGTTTTACGAGTCCTAATACTACTGATTATGAGGTTCAACTTCAAACTCAAGTTGATTAGGTATTATTAATTAATAATTTGTTTTGTGCTTTTTCTATTTTCAATTATGCTAATTTGAATTTTTGAGTAACGAATACTGACTATTTTGCATTTGATGTGTTTTGTGAGTACTAATGCTGTCGACTGTCGGGTTCAACTTCAAAATAAAGTAAACTAGGTATTATTAGTCAATGCCATATGTTGTGCTTTGCCTATTTAAATTTTTTCTTATTTGAATTTTTTGAGTAATAAGTGGTGACTACATTGCATTTGTTTTGTTTTTCAAGGACTAAAGCTATTGACTAACGTACTCGATTGGATGTATCATGCTAATAGCGAGACCTAGGCCCAGGTACGGTCAGATACTTATCTCCACACTTTTAAACAATGAGGTACGTAACAATTGCTTTAAATTTTGTATATTCATCTCGGGACTTATTTAACTTGGGCTTGAAGTTCCCCGGGTTCAACTTCAAGCTCAAGTTAATTAGGTATTATTAGTTAACGCCTTATGTTATGCTTTGTCAATTTCAAATTATGCTGATTTGATTATTTGAGTAATTAGTTATGATTATGTTGCATTTATATTGTTTTGCGAGTCCTAATACTACTGGTTATGAGGTTCAACTTCAAGCTCAAGTTGATCAGGTATTATTATTTAATAATTTATGTTGTGCTTTATCTATTTTCAATTATGCTAATTTGAATTTTTGAGTAACGAATACTGACTATTTTGCATTTGATGTGTTTTGTGAGTACTAATGTTGTCGACTGTCGAGTTCAACTTCATGATAAAGTTAACTCGGTATTATTAGTCAATCCCTTATGTTGGGCTTTGTCTATTTAAAATTTTTCTTATTTCAATTTTTTGAGTAGTAAATAGTGTCTACCTTGTATTTGTTTTGTTTTTCAAGATCTAAAGCTATTGACTAACGCACTCGATTGGATGTATCATGCTAATAGCAAGACCTAGGCCCAGGTACTGTCAGATACTTATCTCCACACTTTTAAACAATGAGGTACGTAACAATTGCTTTAAATTTTGTATATTCATCTCGGGACTTAATTAACTTGGGCTTGAAGTTCCCCGGGTTCAACTTCAAGCTCAAGTTAATTAGGTATTATTAGTTAATGATTTATGTTGTACTCTATCTATTTTTCAATTATGCTAATTTGAATTTTTGAGTAACGAATACTGACTATTTCGCATTTGCTTTGTTTTGTTTGGACTTATGTTGTCGACTGTCGAGTTCAACTTCAAGATAAAGTAAACTAGGTATTATTAGTCAATGCCTTATGCTGTGCTTTGCCTATTTAAATTTTTTCTTATTTGAATTTTTTGAGTAATAAGCGGTGACTACCTTGCATTTGTTTTGTTTTGCAAGAACTAAAGCTATTGACTAACGCACTCGATTGGATGTATCATGCTAATAGCAAGACCTAGGCCCAGGTATTGTCAGACACTTATCTCCACACTTTTAAATAATGAGGTACGTAACAATTGCTTTAAATTTCTTATATTCATCTCGGGACTTAATTAACTTGGGCTTGAAGTTCCCCGGGTTCAACTTCAAGCTCAAGTTAATTAGGTATTATTAGTTAACGCCTTATGTTATGCTTTGTCAATTTCAAATTATGCTGATTTGATTATTTGAATAATTAGTTATGACTATTTTGCATTTATATTATTTTGCGAGAACTAATGCTATTGGTTATGAGGTTCAACTTCAAGCTCAAGTTAATTAGGTATTATTAGTTAATGATTTATGTTGTACTCTATCTATTTTTCAATTATGCTAATTTGAATTTTTGAGTAACGAATACTGACTATTTTGCATTTGCTTTGTTTTGTGAGGATTTATGCTGTCGACTGTCGGGTTCAACTTCAAGATAAAGTAAACTAGGAATTATTAGTCAATGCCTTATGTTGTGCTTTGCCTATTTAAATTTTTTCTTATTTGAATTTTTTGAGTAATAAGTGGTGACTACCTTGCATTTGTTTTGTTTTGCAAGGACTAAAGCTACTGACTAACGCACTCGATTGGATGTATCGTGCTAATAGCGAGACCAAGGCCCAGGTACGGTCAGATACTTATCTCTACACTTTTAAACAATGAGGTACGTAACAATTGCTTTAAATTTTGTATATTCATCTCGGGACTTAATTAACTTGAGCTTGAAGTTTCCCGGGTTCAACTTCAAGCTCAAGTTAAATAGGTATTCTTAGTTAACGCCTTATGTTGTACTTATTCAATATCAAATTATGTTGATTTGATTATTTGAGTAATTAGTTGCGACTATTTTGTATTTTTTTTGTTTTACGAGTCCTAATACTACTGATTATGAGGTTCAACTTCAAACTCAAGTTGATTAGGTATTATTAATTAATAATTTGTTTTGTGCTTTTTCTATTTTCAATTATGCTAATTTGAATTTTTGAGTAACGAATACTGACTATTTTGCATTTGATGTGTTTTGTGAGTACTAATGCTGTCGACTGTCGGGTTCAACTTCAAAATAAAGTAAACTAGGTATTATTAGTCAATGCCATATGTTGTGCTTTGCCTATTTAAATTTTTTCTTATTTGAATTTTTTGAGTAATAAGTGGTGACTACATTGCATTTGTTTTGTTTTTCAAGGACTAAAGCTATTGACTAACGTACTCGATTGGATGTATCATGCTAATAGCGAGACCTAGGCCCAGGTACGGTCAGATACTTATCTCCACACTTTTAAACAATGAGGTACGTAACAATTGCTTTAAATTTTGTATATTCATCTCGGGACTTATTTAACTTGGGCTTGAAGTTCCCCGGGTTCAACTTCAAGCTCAAGTTAATTAGGTATTATTAGTTAACGCCTTATGTTATGCTTTGTCAATTTCAAATTATGCTGATTTGATTATTTGAGTAATTAGTTATGATTATGTTGCATTTATATTGTTTTGCGAGTCCTAATACTACTGGTTATGAGGTTCAACTTCAAGCTCAAGTTGATCAGGTATTATTATTTAATAATTTATGTTGTGCTTTATCTATTTTCAATTATGCTAATTTGAATTTTTGAGTAACGAATACTGACTATTTTGCATTTGATGTGTTTTGTGAGTACTAATGTTGTCGACTGTCGAGTTCAACTTCATGATAAAGTTAACTCGGTATTATTAGTCAATCCCTTATGTTGGGCTTTGTCTATTTAAAATTTTTCTTATTTCAATTTTTTGAGTAGTAAATAGTGTCTACCTTGTATTTGTTTTGTTTTTCAAGATCTAAAGCTATTGACTAACGCACTCGATTGGATGTATCATGCTAATAGCAAGACCTAGGCCCAGGTACTGTCAGATACTTATCTCCACACTTTTAAACAATGAGGTACGTAACAATTGCTTTAAATTTTGTATATTCATCTCGGGACTTAATTAACTTGGGCTTGAAGTTCCCCGGGTTCAACTTCAAGCTCAAGTTAATTAGGTATTATTAGTTAATGATATATGTTGTACTCTATCTATTTTTCAATTATGCTAATTTGAATTTTTGAGTAACGAATACTGACTATTTCGCATTTGCTTTGTTTTGTTTGGACTTATGTTGTCGACTGTCGAGTTCAACTTCAAGATAAAGTAAACTAGGTATTATTAGTCAATGCCTTATGCTGTGCTTTGCCTATTTAAATTTTTTCTTATTTGAATTTTTTGAGTAATAAGCGGTGACTACCTTGCATTTGTTTTGTTTTGCAAGAACTAAAGCTATTGACTAACGCACTCGATTGGATGTATCATGCTAATAGCAAGACCTAGGCCCAGGTATTGTCAGACACTTATCTCCACACTTTTAAACAATGAGGTACGTAACAATTGCTTTAAATTTCTTATATTCATCTCGGGACTTAATTAACTTGGGCTTGAAGTTCCCCGGGTTCAACTTCAAGCTCAAGTTAATTAGGTATTATTAGTTAACGCCTTATGTTATGCTTTGTCAATTTCAAATTATGCTGATTTGATTATTTGAATAATTAGTTATGACTATTTTGCATTTATATTATTTTGCGAGAACTAATGCTATTGGTTATGAGGTTCAACTTCAAGCTCAAGTTAATTAGGTATTATTAGTTAATGATTTATGTTGTACTCTATCTATTTTTCAATTATGCTAATTTGAATTTTTGAGTAACGAATACTGACTATTTTGCATTTGCTTTGTTTTGTGAGGATTTATGCTGTCGACTGTCGGGTTCAACTTCAAGATAAAGTAAACTAGGAATTATTAGTCAATGCCTTATGTTGTGCTTTGCCTATTTAAATTTTTTCTTATTTGAATTTTTTGAGTAATAAGTGGTGACTACCTTGCATTTGTTTTGTTTTGCAAGGACTAAAGCTACTGACTAACGCACTCGATTGGATGTATCGTGCTAATAGCGAGACCAAGGCCCAGGTACGGTCAGATACTTATCTCTACACTTTTAAACAATGAGGTACGTAACAATTGCTTTAAATTTTGTATATTCATCTCGGGACTTAATTAACTTGAGCTTGAAGTTTCCCGGGTTCAACTTCAAGCTCAAGTTAAATAGGTATTCTTAGTTAACGCCTTATGTTGTACTTATTCAATATCAAATTATGTTGATTTGATTATTTGAGTAATTAGTTGCGACTATTTTGTATTTTTTTTGTTTTACGAGTCCTAATACTACTGATTATGAGGTTCAACTTCAAACTCAAGTTGATTAGGTATTATTAATTAATAATTTGTTTTGTGCTTTTTCTATTTTCAATTATGCTAATTTGAATTTTTGAGTAACGAATACTGACTATTTTGCATTTGATGTGTTTTGTGAGTACTAATGCTGTCGACTGTCGGGTTCAACTTCAAAATAAAGTAAACTAGGTATTATTAGTCAATGCCATATGTTGTGCTTTGCCTATTTAAATTTTTTCTTATTTGAATTTTTTGAGTAATAAGTGGTGACTACATTGCATTTGTTTTGTTTTTCAAGGACTAAAGCTATTGACTAACGTACTCGATTGGATGTATCATGCTAATAGCGAGACCTAGGCCCAGGTACGGTCAGATACTTATCTCCACACTTTTAAACAATGAGGTACGTAACAATTGCTTTAAATTTTGTATATTCATCTCGGGACTTATTTAACTTGGGCTTGAAGTTCCCCGGGTTCAACTTCAAGCTCAAGTTAATTAGGTATTATTAGTTAACGCCTTATGTTATGCTTTGTCAATTTCAAATTATGCTGATTTGATTATTTGAGTAATTAGTTATGATTATGTTGCATTTATATTGTTTTGCGAGTCCTAATACTACTGGTTATGAGGTTCAACTTCAAGCTCAAGTTGATCAGGTATTATTATTTAATAATTTATGTTGTGCTTTATCTATTTTCAATTATGCTAATTTGAATTTTTGAGTAACGAATACTGACTATTTTGCATTTGATGTGTTTTGTGAGTACTAATGTTGTCGACTGTCGAGTTCAACTTCATGATAAAGTTAACTCGGTATTATTAGTCAATCCCTTATGTTGGGCTTTGTCTATTTAAAATTTTTCTTATTTCAATTTTTTGAGTAGTAAATAGTGTCTACCTTGTATTTGTTTTGTTTTTCAAGATCTAAAGCTATTGACTAACGCACTCGATTGGATGTATCATGCTAATAGCAAGACCTAGGCCCAGGTACTGTCAGATACTTATCTCCACACTTTTAAACAATGAGGTACGTAACAATTGCTTTAAATTTTGTATATTCATCTCGGGACTTAATTAACTTGGGCTTGAAGTTCCCCGGGTTCAACTTCAAGCTCAAGTTAATTAGGTATTATTAGTTAATGATATATGTTGTACTCTATCTATTTTTCAATTATGCTAATTTGAATTTTTGAGTAACGAATACTGACTATTTCGCATTTGCTTTGTTTTGTTTGGACTTATGTTGTCGACTGTCGAGTTCAACTTCAAGATAAAGTAAACTAGGTATTATTAGTCAATGCCTTATGCTGTGCTTTGCCTATTTAAATTTTTTCTTATTTGAATTTTTTGAGTAATAAGCGGTGACTACCTTGCATTTGTTTTGTTTTGCAAGAACTAAAGCTATTGACTAACGCACTCGATTGGATGTATCATGCTAATAGCAAGACCTAGGCCCAGGTATTGTCAGACACTTATCTCCACACTTTTAAACAATGAGGTACGTAACAATTGCTTTAAATTTCTTATATTCATCTCGGGACTTAATTAACTTGGGCTTGAAGTTCCCCGGGTTCAACTTCAAGCTCAAGTTAATTAGGTATTATTAGTTAACGCCTTATGTTATGCTTTGTCAATTTCAAATTATGCTGATTTGATTATTTGAATAATTAGTTATGACTATTTTGCATTTATATTATTTTGCGAGAACTAATGCTATTGGTTATGAGGTTCAACTTCAAGCTCAAGTTAATTAGGTATTATTAGTTAATGATTTATGTTGTACTCTATCTATTTTTCAATTATGCTAATTTGAATTTTTGAGTAACGAATACTGACTATTTTGCATTTGCTTTGTTTTGTGAGGATTTATGCTGTCGACTGTCGGGTTCAACTTCAAGATAAAGTAAACTAGGAATTATTAGTCAATGCCTTATGTTGTGCTTTGCCTATTTAAATTTTTTCTTATTTGAATTTTTTGAGTAATAAGTGGTGACTACCTTGCATTTGTTTTGTTTTGCAAGGACTAAAGCTACTGACTAACGCACTCGATTGGATGTATCGTGCTAATAGCGAGACCAAGGCCCAGGTACGGTCAGATACTTATCTCTACACTTTTAAACAATGAGGTACGTAACAATTGCTTTAAATTTTGTATATTCATCTCGGGACTTAATTAACTTGAGCTTGAAGTTTCCCGGGTTCAACTTCAAGCTCAAGTTAAATAGGTATTCTTAGTTAACGCCTTATGTTGTACTTATTCAATATCAAATTATGTTGATTTGATTATTTGAGTAATTAGTTGCGACTATTTTGTATTTTTTTTGTTTTACGAGTCCTAATACTACTGATTATGAGGTTCAACTTCAAACTCAAGTTGATTAGGTATTATTAATTAATAATTTGTTTTGTGCTTTTTCTATTTTCAATTATGCTAATTTGAATTTTTGAGTAACGAATACTGACTATTTTGCATTTGATGTGTTTTGTGAGTACTAATGCTGTCGACTGTCGGGTTCAACTTCAAAATAAAGTAAACTAGGTATTATTAGTCAATGCCATATGTTGTGCTTTGCCTATTTAAATTTTTTCTTATTTGAATTTTTTGAGTAATAAGTGGTGACTACATTGCATTTGTTTTGTTTTTCAAGGACTAAAGCTATTGACTAACGTACTCGATTGGATGTATCATGCTAATAGCGAGACCTAGGCCCAGGTACGGTCAGATACTTATCTCCACACTTTTAAACAATGAGGTACGTAACAATTGCTTTAAATTTTGTATATTCATCTCGGGACTTATTTAACTTGGGCTTGAAGTTCCCCGGGTTCAACTTCAAGCTCAAGTTAATTAGGTATTATTAGTTAACGCCTTATGTTATGCTTTGTCAATTTCAAATTATGCTGATTTGATTATTTGAGTAATTAGTTATGATTATGTTGCATTTATATTGTTTTGCGAGTCCTAATACTACTGGTTATGAGGTTCAACTTCAAGCTCAAGTTGATCAGGTATTATTATTTAATAATTTATGTTGTGCTTTATCTATTTTCAATTATGCTAATTTGAATTTTTGAGTAACGAATACTGACTATTTTGCATTTGATGTGTTTTGTGAGTACTAATGTTGTCGACTGTCGAGTTCAACTTCATGATAAAGTTAACTCGGTATTATTAGTCAATCCCTTATGTTGGGCTTTGTCTATTTAAAATTTTTCTTATTTCAATTTTTTGAGTAGTAAATAGTGTCTACCTTGTATTTGTTTTGTTTTTCAAGATCTAAAGCTATTGACTAACGCACTCGATTGGATGTATCATGCTAATAGCAAGACCTAGGCCCAGGTACTGTCAGATACTTATCTCCACACTTTTAAACAATGAGGTACGTAACAATTGCTTTAAATTTTGTATATTCATCTCGGG
This sequence comes from Actinidia arguta var. hypoleuca, assembly GCA_030159115.1. Classification (NCBI taxonomy): domain Eukaryota; kingdom Viridiplantae; phylum Streptophyta; class Magnoliopsida; order Ericales; family Actinidiaceae; genus Actinidia; species Actinidia arguta. The sequence continues at coordinate 13,851,834 of BRYE01000005.1, read as the reverse complement.
ACTTAATTAACTTGGGCTTGAAGTTCCCCGGGTTCAACTTCAAGCTCAAGTTAATTAGGTATTATTAGTTAATGATTTATGTTGTACTCTATCTATTTTTCAATTATGCTAATTTGAATTTTTGAGTAACGAATACTGACTATTTCGCATTTGCTTTGTTTTGTTTGGACTTATGTTGTCGACTGTCGAGTTCAACTTCAAGATAAAGTAAACTAGGTATTATTAGTCAATGCCTTATGCTGTGCTTTGCCTATTTAAATTTTTTCTTATTTGAATTTTTTGAGTAATAAGCGGTGACTACCTTGCATTTGTTTTCTTTTGCAAGGACTAAAGCTATTGACTAACGCACTCGATTGGATGTATCATGCTAATACCGGGACCTGGTCGAGGTAGTGTCAGATACTTATCTCTGCACTTTTAAACAATGAGGTACGTAACAATTGCTTTAAATTTCTTATATTCATCTCGGGACTTAATTAACTTGGGCTTGAAGTTCCCCGGGTTCAACTTCAAGCTCAAGTTAATTAGGTATTATTAGTTAACGCCTTATGTTATGCTTTGTCAATTTCAAATTATGCTGATTTGATTATTTGAATAATTAGTTATGACTATTTTGCATTTATATTATTTTGCGAGTACTAATGCTATTGGTTATGAGGTTCAACTTCAAGCTCAAGTTAATTAGGTATTATTAGTTAATGATTTATGTTGTACTCTATCTATTTTTCAATTATGCTAATTTGAATTTTTGAGTAACGAATACTGACTATTTTGCATTTGCTTTGTTTTGTGAGGACTTATGCTGTCGACTGTCGGGTTCAACTTCAAGATAAAGTAAACTAGGAATTATTAGTCAATGCCTTATGTTGTGCTTTGCCTATTTAAATTTTTTCTTATTTGAATTTTTTGAGTAATAAGTGGTGACTACCTTGCATTTGTTTTGTTTTGCAAGGACTAAAGCTACTGACTAACGCACTCGATTGGATGTATCGTGCTAATAGCGAGACCAAGGCCCAGGTACGGTCAGATACTTATCTCTACACTTTTAAACAATGAGGTACGTAACAATTGCTTTAAATTTTGTATATTCATCTCGGGACTTAATTAACTTGAGCTTGAAGTTTCCCGGGTTCAACTTCAAGCTCAAGTTAAATAGGTATTCTTAGTTAACGCCTTATGTTGTACTTATTCAATATCAAATTATGTTGATTTGATTATTTGAGTAATTAGTTGTGACTATTTTGTATTTTTTTTGTTTTACGAGTCCTAATACTACTGATTATGAGGTTCAACTTCAAACTCAAGTTGATTAGGTATTATTAATTAATAATTTGTTTTGTGCTTTTTCTATTTTCAATTATGCTAATTTGAATTTTTGAGTAACGAATACTGACTATTTTGCATTTGATGTGTTTTGTGAGTACTAATGCTGTCGACTGTCGGGTTCAACTTCAAAATAAAGTAAACTAGGTATTATTTGTCAATGCCATATGTTGTGCTTTGCCTATTTAAATTTTTTCTTATTTGAATTTTTTGAGTAATAAGTGGTGACTACATTGCATTTGTTTTGTTTTTCAAGGACTAAAGCTATTGACTAACGTACTCGATTGGATGTATCATGCTAATAGCGAGACCTAGGCCCAGGTACGGTCAGATACTTATCTCCACACTTTTAAACAATGAGGTACGTAACAATTGCTTTAAATTTTGTATATTCATCTCGGGACTTATTTAACTTGGGCTTGAAGTTCCCCGGGTTCAACTTCAAGTTCAAGTTAATTAAGTATTATTAGTTAACGCCTTATGTTATGCTTTGTCAATTTCAAATTATGCTGATTTGATTATTTGAGTCATTAGTTATGACTATTTTGCATTTATATTGTTTTGCGAGTACTAATGCTATTGGTTATGAGGTTCAACTTCAAGCTCAAGTTAATTAGGTATTATTAGTTAATGATTTATGTTGTACTCTATCTATTTTTCAATTATGCTAATTTGAATTTTTGAGTAACGAATACTGACTATTTTGCATTTGCTTTGTTTTGTGAGGACTTATGCTGTCGAATGTCGGGTTCAACTTCAAGATAAAGTAAACTAGGTATTATTAGTCAATGCCTTATGTTGTGCTTTGCCTATTTAAATTTTTTCTTATTTGAATTTTTTGAGTAATAAGTGGTGACTACCTTGCATTTGTTTTGTTTTGCAAGGACTAAAGCTACTGACTAACGCACTCGATTGGATGTATCGTGCTAATAGCGAGACCAAGGCCCAGGTACGGTCAGATACTTATCTCTACACTTTTAAACAATGAGGTACGTAACAATTGCTTTAAATTTTGTATATTCATCTCGGGACTTAATTAACTTGAGCTTGAAGTTCCCCGGGTTCAACCTCAAGCTCAAGTTAAATAGGTATTCTTAGTTAACGCCTTATGTTGTACTTATTCAATATCAAATTATGTTGATTTGATTATTTGAGTAATTAGTTGTGACTATTTTGTATTTTTTTTGTTTTGCGAGTCCTAATACTACTGATTATGAAGTTCAACTTCAAACTCAAGTTGATTAGGTATTATTAATTAATAATTTATGTTGTGCTTTATCTATTTTCAATTATGCTAATTTGAATTTTTGAGTAACGAATACAGACTATTTTGCATTTGATGTGTTTTGTGAGTACTAATGCTGTCGACTGTCGGGTTCAACTTCAAGATAAAGTAATCTAGGTATTATTAGTCAATGCCTTATGTTGTACTTTGCCTATTTAAATTTTTTCTTATTTGAATTTTTTGAGTAATAAGTGGTGACTACCTTGCATTTCTTTTGTTTTTCAAGGACTAAAGCTATTGACTAACGCACTCGATTGGATGTATCATGCTAATAGCGAGACCAAGGCCCAGGTACGGTCAAATACTTATCTCTACACTTTTAAATAATGAGGTACGTAACAATTGCTTCAAATTTTGTATATTCATTTCGGGACTTAATTAACTTGAGCTTGAAGTTCCCCGGGTTCAACTTCAAGCTCAAGTTAAATAGGTATTCTTAGTTAACTCCTTATGTTGTATTTATTCAATATCAAATTATGTTGATTTGATTATTTGAGTAATTAGTTGTGACTGTTTTGCATTTTTTTTGTTTTGCGAGTCCTAATACTACTGATTATGAGGTTCAACTTCAAGCTCAAGTTAATTAGGTATTATTAGTTAACGCCTTATGTTATGCTTTGTCAATTTCAAATTATGCTGATTTGATTATTTGAGTAATTAGTTATGACTATTTTGCATTTATTTTGTTTTGCGAGTACTAATGCTATTGATTATGAGGTTCAACTTCAAGGTAAAGTTAATTAGGTATTATTAGTTAATGATTTATGTTGTACTCTATCTATTTTTCAATTATGCTAATTCGAATTTTTGAGTAACGAATACTGACTATTTTGCATTTGCTTTGTTTTGTGAGGACTGATGCTGTCGACTGTCGGGTTCAACTTCAAGATAAAGTAAACTAGGTATTATTAGTCAATGCCTTATGTTGTGCTTTACCTATTTAAATTTTTTCTTATTTGAATTTTTTGAGTAATAAGTGGTGACTACCTTGCATTTGTTTTGTTTTGCAAGGACTAAAGATATTGACTAACGCACTCGATTGGATGTATCATGCTAAAAGCGAGACCGAGTTCCAAGTACTGTCAAATACATATCACCACATCTTTAATTATTGAGGTACGTAACTATTTCTTTAAATTTTGTATGTTCCTCTTCGGCCGTAATTCACTTGTGCTTGAAGTTTTCCAGGTTCAATTTCAGGCTCATTCTAATTAGGTATATTAGTCATTGCCATATGTTGAGTTTTAAATATTTAAAATTTTGCTTATTTGAATTTTTTGAGTTTTGAGTTGTGACTACATTGCATTTATTTTGTTTTGAAAGGACTAATGCTATTGACTAACGGACTCGATTGGATGTATGATGCTAAAAACAAGACCATGGCCCAAGTACTGTCAAATACATATCACCACACCTTTAATTATTGAGGTACGTAACAATTGCTTTAAATTTTGTATATTCCTCTTCGGCCGTAATTAACTTATGCTTGAATTTTTTCGGGTTCAACTTCAGGATCAAGTTAATTAGGTATTATTAGTTAATGCCTTATCTTGTATTTTGAGGACGAATGTTGTTGACAATCGGGTTCAACTTCAAGTTCAAGCTAATTAGGTATAGTAGTCAATGCCATGTGTTGGGTTTTGATTATTTAAAATTTTGCTTCTTTAAAGTTTTCGAGTTTTGAGTAATGACTGCATTACATTTGTTTTGTTTTGCATATACTATTGCGATTTATTAATGGACTCGAATTGATGCATCATGCTAAAAGGGAGACCGAGGCCCAAGTACTATCAAATACATATCTCCACACCTCTAATTATTGAGGTACGTAACAATTGATTTAAATTTTATATATTCCTCTTCGGCCGTACTTAACTTGTGCTTGAAGTTTCCCGGGTTCAACTTCAGAATTAAGTTAATTAGGTAATATTAGTGAATGCATTATGTTATACTTTGTCTATTTTAAATTATACTGATTTGAGTAATTAGTTGTGACTATTTTGTATTTGCTTTGTTTTATGCGGACTAATGCTATTGGCTATCGGGTTCATTTTAAAGATAAAGCTAATTAGGTATTATTCGTCAATATCAAATGTTGTGATTTCTCTATTTTAAATTTTTTCGGATTCGAAGTTTTTTGAATAATGAGTAGTGACTAAATTGCATTTATTTTATTTTGCAAGGATTAATGCTATTAACTATCGGGTTCAAATTCAAGCAGAAGTTAATTAGGTATTATTAGTTAATGTCTTATGTTGTACTTTGTTTATTTTCAATTATACTTATTTGAATTTTTGAGTAATTAGTTATGACTATTTTGCACTTGTTTTGTTTTGTGAGGACAAATGTTGTTGACAATCGGGTTCAACTTCAAGCTCAAGCTAATTAGGTATATTAGTCAATGCCATATGTTGGGTTTTGACTATTTAAAATTTTGCTTATTTGAATTTTTTGAGTTTTGAGTTGTGACTATATTGCATTTGTTTTGTTTTTAAAGCACTAATGCTATTGACTAACCGACTCGAATGGATGATTCATGCTAATAGCGAGACCGAGGCCCAAGTACTGTCAAATACATTTCTCCACACCTTTAATTATTGAGGTACGTAACAATTGCTTTAAATTTTGTATATTTCTCTTCGGCCGTAATTAACTAACGCTTGAAGTTTCCCGGGTGGGTTCGACTTCAAGATCAAGTTAATTGGATATTGTTAGTGAATAGCTTATGTTGTACTTTGTCTATTTTAAATTATACTGATTTGAATATTTAAGTAATTAGTTGTGACTATTTTGCATTTGCTTTGTTTTACGAGGACTAATGCTATTGACTATCGGGTTCATTTTAAAGATAAAGTTAATTAGGTATTATTAGTCAATACCAAATGTTGTGCGTTCCCTATTTTAATTTTTTTCTTATTGAAATTTTTTGAGTAATGAGTAATGACTACATTGCATTTATTTTATTTTGCAAGGATTAACGCTATTTACTATCGGATTCAATTTCAAGCTGAAGTTAATTAGGTATTATTAGTTAATGCCTTATGTTGTACTTTGTCTATTTTCAATTATGCTGATTTGAATTTTTGAGTATCGAATAGTGACTATTTTGCATTTGCTTTGTTTTGTGAGGACGAATGTTGGGTTTTGTCGATTTAAATTTTTGCTTATTTTAAGTTTTTCAGTTTTAAGTTGTGACTGAATTGCATTTGTTTTGTTTTGTATGTACTAATACTATTGACTAACGGACTCGATTGGATGTATCATGCTAATAGCGAGGCCGAGACCCAAGTACTATCAAATACATATCTCCACACCTCTAATTATTGAGGTACGCAACAATTATTTTAAATTTTGTATATTCCTCTTCGACCGTACTTAACTTGTGCTTGAAGTTTTCCGAGTTCAACTTCAAGATCAAGTTAATTAGGTATTATTAGTGAATACCTTATGTTGTACTTTGTCTATTTTAAATTATGTTGATTTGAATATTTGAGTAATTAGTTGTGACTATTTTGCATTTGCTTTATTTTACGAGGACTAATGCTATTAACTATTGGGTTCATTTTAAAGATAAAGTTAATTTGGTATTATTAGTCAATACCAAATGTTGTGCTTTCCCTATTTTAAATCCTTATGTTGTACTTTGTCTATTTTCAATTATGCTGATTTGAATTTTTGAGTATCGAATAGTGACTATTTTGCATTTGCTTTGTTTTGTGAGGACGAATGTTGTTGATTATCGAGTTCAACTTCAAGATCAAGCTAATTAGGTATATTTGTCAATGCCATATGTTGGGTTTTGACTCTTTAAAATTTTGCTTATTTGAATTTTTTGAGTTTAGAGTTGTGACTACATTGCATTTGTTTTGTTTTTAAAGGACTAATACTATTGATTAACGGACTCGATTGGATGTATCATGCTAATAGCGAGACCGAGGCCCAAGTACTGTCAAATACATATTACGACACCTTTAATTATTGACGTACGTAACAATTGTTTTAAATTTTTTATATTCTTCTTCGGCCGTAATTAACTTGTGCTTGAAGTTTCTCGGGTTCAACTTCAAGATCAAGTTAATTAGGTATTTTTAGTGAATACCTAATGTTGTATTTTTTCTATTTTAAATTATGCTGATTTGAATATTTGAGTAATTAGTTGTGACTATTTTGCATATGCTTTGTTTTACGAGGATTAATGCTATTGACTATCGGATTCATTTTAAAGATAAAGTTTATTAGGTATTATTAGCAATACCAAATGTTGTGCTTTCCCTATTTTAAATTTTTTCGAATTAAAATTTTTTGAGTAATGAGTAGTTACTACATTGTATTTATGTTATTTTGTAAGGATTAATGCTATCGACTATCGTGTTCAAATTCAAGCTGGAGTTAATTAGGTATTATTAGTTAATACCTTATGTTGTACTTTGTCTATTTTCAATTATACTGATTTGAATTTTTGAGTATCGAATAGTGACTATTTTGCATTTACTTTGTTTTGTGAGGACGAATGTTGTTGATTATCGGGTTCAACTTCAAGCTCAAACTAATTAGGTATATTTGTCAATGCCATATGTTGAGTTTTGACTCTTTAAAATTTTGCTTATTTGAATTTTTTGAGTTTAGAGTTGTGACTACATTACATTTGTTTTGTTTTTAAAGGAGTAATGCTATTGACTAATCATGCTAATAGCGAGACCGAGGCCCAAGTACTGTCAAATACATATTACGACATCTTTAATTATTGAGGTACGTAATAATTGCTTTAAATTTTGTATATTCCTCTTCGGACGTCATTCACTTGTGCTTGAAGTTTTTCCGGTTCAACTTCAAGATCAAGTTAATTAGGTATTATTAATGAATATCTTATGTTGTACTTTGTCTATTTTCAATTATGCTAATTTGAATTTTTGAATATATTAAGGGTTGGGCTTTTGAAACACCCAATTTTTTTAAGGAAGGAGGATTTAAGTGACGTGGGTTAACCCTTAAACCCATTTTATATGCGCGGGTCGCTATCTGATTTTGAATTTATTTAGAATCTATTTTTAGATAAATCTTTTATCCTTTTTCATTTTTATTAACAGTTGTGATTGTTCAAATCATTTTTGAAAGGTCATAATGCTTTGAAATCTATTTCCTTCAAAATAAAAATTATTTATAAAAAAAAAAATGAAAAGGCGCCTTGTATTCAATGACCACCAACCGCCATCATTGTGCACGGGTACATCAATTAAAAGGGTGGCTTCATTTCGGTGTGGAAGTGAACAGAGCATCCATAAATTGACTTGATGCAGTGATGCCAAAAAATAGAAAATCATCTTGTACACTCATTGCATTTTTTCTTTTGATAATATTACATTCATATATTATATAGAGTATATTTGGTTGGTCGTATCTTCTAGATTAGAGTATTACTATTGAAAGATTATCACCGTTGTATTTGGTTGGTCGTAATGTTTATGAATTTTCTTATACTTTCTGGTTTTATTTTCTTTCTGGAGTATTGCTAATTTGTTTTGGAAATAAAAATAAAATAAAATAAACTGTTTCTTTTCTTGATTCCATATTATGTTATTTTGGTTGGTTTTTTTTCTGAACAGAACACATGTTATTAATTTTAACAATATATACCTCCAGAAGCAATTTTAATAGCATGAAACCATACTTCAGTGACGTGCACAAAAGCATTCCAAATAAAAAAGTTAGCAATACGATCAAGGTAACAACCATCTTTAAAAGGTGCAACAAGGTGACGGCACAACTGGATGGCAAAGGAGGGGGCCATAAAATCATGTTGGAGGTCATCAGCGTGAGTTCGAATCTTAAAAGAGATAAATTTGTTTCCTTTAGAGGTAGGATTTTGATGGAGATATCAGTCGATTTGATTTCAAACTCTGGTCATTTAGACACATCTCGCGGTTTACCTTGGAACTGGGTCATAAAAAAAAACGACACATATATCCACATTCTTTTGCATGTTATGGAAACTTTCTAGAAACACGTTTCTCATCAATTCTACTGTTTTTCATGCTCTCATTTCTAAATTTTCAATAATGGTATTATAATTGTTCTATTAAGTTCCCATAACTATTTTGTAGCATTAGTATTTTAGTTTGCCATGACAGTATACTAGTACTTTATGGTGCTATTTTTAAGGTGGTTGATAAATTTTCTTATAAATATCTTCCTAAATTTATATCACCTAGCGCTATCCATTTTTAATACTCCCTCCATCTCAATTTGTTTGTCCATACTCAAAAGAGAAAAAATGTACAAACAAATTAGGACAGAGAGAGTAATAATTTTGGTCACATTTCACATTCCCGTCCTCCATATTGTTTCCGCTTCTGTTATCCAGAGTAAGTGAATAAAAGCCATTTTTGCGTCTAGGCTATTTATTATAATTTAGACCACATTATCAAGATAAAACCAGCATTAACAAATCTAAATGCCTATTGCTTCCATCAATCTTGTTAATACAAAGCATTTTCCACATTATAGCTTTTCCTTTCAAACAGAACAAATAACCTCGTCAAATTAGTAGTCAAAATTTAATATATAAATATATGGGCATAAATCAATTCAAATGTCTATTGAGATTACAATAAACAGGTAGTCTACTTTACAGTGTTTTAAAAATCGAATTGTTGAACGAACTGAAAAAGAGATCGAATTATGGGTCACTGGTTCAATCGTCGGGTCAACCGTTATTAACATGTTATGTCATAATTATGTCATTAATTTATTTATTAATAATAATAAAATCTCTCTTATTTTTCTACACTACTTTTTACACTTAAAACTTAAAATTTTAAAATTAAAACATAAATATTTTTCTAAAATAGTGAACCGGACGGTTCAATCAATGGATTACCGGTTCAACCGCGATTTTGACTAAATTTGACCGAGTTTTGATCAAAATGAGTTTTGAGGGTGATCGGGCCTTTGCTTCGACCGGTCGAACCGGATAGTTTGGTCCAATTTTTAAAACCATGCTACTTTATACTAACTTAACTGTTTTGGACACTACACCCAACAAGAGTCATATCTGTCGATCCGAATTTTACAGAGCGCATACTTCTCCAACAGTGATGAAAGCATTGTTAGGCACAACACTAACATGCCAAGAATTTTGGGGAAAGTTAAAAACATACAAAACAAAAGCTACCATAAATTGAAGGTAATGAAGATAACAAGTAATAAAATTACACACACTGTTTTTCCTTAAAAAATGGGAACTCTATTCAAAGCTCATCGGTTAATATGGGAAGTTCCAATTTTTTCACTTTGGTCCTCGGAATTTCTAATTTGGGTCTAAATGGTCCCATCGTAAACTTCCATCCAAATAATTGAGGAAAGTTCACGTGTGGCAGTCATCAAGAACAGAGGAATAGCCCAGTTCCGTCAAATATTTTGGACCTAATTCAGAAATTGGACAAAATTAGAAATAACGGGAATCAAAGTGACCAAGAACTCATAATTTAATAATTCAAACCGTTCATCTTTTAAATATGTGACAAAAATTAAAACGAGTAACAACAATTGGTAGTATTCGAATTACCTTGCAAATTATTACAATTAAACACAAAAATACAGCTAGTCGAAACTCGAACCATGACCACAAACGCCAAGATAAGGGTCCCAGTGGCCATTCACATTATTTAAAAAAAAAAACTCATCCAAAGCACTGATCGCTGGGGAGGGGTCCGGGGATTGAACCGTTCTCAAAGAACTGCAGACCAAATATGACCAAAATGGAAAGCAACGACAAGTACGATAGTCCTTCCACGGCTCCCAACAGCCCAAAAGGCCCATTGGGAAGACCCGATCCAGTCTTGGACTTGGTGTAAAGAGACCAACCCACGATGCCCACAACCACCAAATAGCTCACGCCTTCGAGTGCGCCGATGGAGCCGCCTGGGCCGGGAGGGAGCCCACAGCCCGTGGTCTTGAGCGTGTAGAGAGACCACCCGATCACCGGCGTTGAGACCAGTCCGCCGATGATGGCAGCTTTCTCCGCGACATCGTTTCCGCTCTCGCTGCTCTGTTTGGCCATGGCCAGTACCTTGAGTGGCGCGTGTGAGCCACTTCTTTTGAATAGTTGGGTGTTGGGATAAATGTTGCGGGGAGGTGGGACGAGGGAGGTGGGAGGTGGAGAGAGGAGCAGCATCTGTGTGGCGTACATGA
>BRYE01000005.1:13816036-13818536 GCA_030159115.1 Actinidia arguta var. hypoleuca | reverse complement strand
ATAAACTTAACTAAATCGATTAGGACTTTATAAAGGAAGAAAACATCAAACGACATTGTTTTCCAAAGTTTGTTGCAGGAACTAGTTGGTTCGATAAATCCTACGTGGACAAAGACCGACGAATGAATTTAATTGGGATCAGATTAAAATTTTAGTGTATAATTTGTTACAATTAGAACTCTGGAGTTCAATTTGACTATATAGCCAAACCCTGAAGTTTTTTCTTGTAATTTTTCCATTTCTTTTTTTTTTTATTTCTTTTTTTTTTGTCTTAGTTTTAAGGTCACTTTCTCCTAAGCAACATGACATTTTTTTCGCCCTTTTGGATTAGATAACATTAGCAAGTGGGTCGACCATCGTAAACCACACATCCGTATACGACGCCCACTTCCTATGGATTTGAAGTTTGAACTTCGGACTTAAAAGTGTTAAGCAAGAGACAATTTTATTACTACTTGCTTTTAGATTCCATGAAGTCAACACCACATTTCACAACGTGAGAAAATGGTTTTGGGCCGATCAGTTTGATAAAGCTAAAGCTAAAGGTGGAGGGATTTATAAAGTTTAAAATTTAAATCTTATGGTAAAATTGGCAGGGAGTGCACCCTAAAGGACCCGCTCTCAGTTTTGCATAGTTTATTTTTTTTTATAGATCTTTTGGTTGTTGAGTTATTATTTTTTTGTCTTTATTACTGAGCTTTTTTAATTGTAGAATTAAAATTTTAACTTTCTTCATTCATAATTTTTAAAATAATCTAAACCGTTCATCTATAAAATTTGTTGAAAAAGTTGATCGAATATCAATAATTATGTAATCGATTCAAATTTATAGATAAGAAATGAATGGTCTATTCTAAACATCATGCAAGCTGTCGATAGAAAACTGATCTGATTGTGTACTTGAGGTTGTACGAATCAATTTTTCTACTTATTTTCTAGGGTAAATTAGAGTATACCCCCTTCAACTATGACGGTTTTTCACTTTGCCACCCTATTGTTCCAAACTCAACACTTACCCCCTTGAAGTATGAAAAGCCAAAGCCATTGTCGAAGTTATCGAAAAATACAAATTTACTCATTTGACCTTCAATCATCATCCCACCCCCCACCCAGCCACCTCTCCCATCATCACTTGAACACCACTCTACTCCCAATATCAAACACAGCCTCAACCCCCACTCCTCCGTCATCCAAGGCGGTCCTGAGCCAAGGCCCACTAGGCCATGATTTAGGACCCTCTAAAATACTTAAATTTTAGAACTCCTAAGTTTGATTGGATAGTATGACTACACTTTTGGATATATTTTACTTTTGTAATTGATAATTTTAGTAATAAATACTTTTATGAATTTTTTTTTTTAATGTTTTTAATATTTTAAATTAATTTTTATATATTTAAATTTTAATTATTGAAATATAAAATGTTAATTGGCACGAGTCACCCAAAAACTGACGGCCCTACCGCTATCCCTACAATTAGAAAACCACCCAAAGCATCTTCGTCCCCACCTGGACGCTGCCCTATTCACGAATCAGTCAACCCCCTTCGGCATGCTAGCAATTTGAACCACACACAAAACAAACCCTTCCCAACATTCTTCAATTTAGTGCTCAAATTGAGAGAAACAAAGTTGGCATCGTCGGATCGGAGACGTAGGATCTAATAAAAGCCATTGGGTGGGAGGTTCCGTGGTTACAGGGGGTTCGGTTGAATGGGATGTGTTCGATGCTTACGGCGGGTTAAGGTGAAAGGGACGAGGTTGAGTTGTTGTAGATATAGAGAGAAAAAGAGAGAAATTGCAGATTGGGTGAGGAATTGATTGTGGTGGGTGGGTTGGGAGTCGACAATGGGGAGGGGAGGGGCCAGGTTGGCTGCCGTTATGGAATCAGGGGTTTGAAGGGTGGCGGTGGTAAGTGGCCGTGGCCGTGGCTTGAGGCAGCGACGACAGCCATGGTCCAACAGCTAAAGGCCGCAGTGATTTGAGATTTTGCAGATATATGCATTAGTGTATCAACTGATGAAAACCCTAATCTAACACCTAATAGAGAGAGAAAATGATATTGAGAAGAAAACCCTAATCTAAGAGAGAAAAAAACACTATTGGTAGAGATAGGATCTAGAAACCCCAAATAGAGTTATATTGTTTTTTTATTATAATATTTATTTTTTATTATATATATATATATATAAATATATTTTGGTAGCCATATATTGTTATTTATATTTATATTTTATATATAGAAATAGGAATTTATAAATAGTGCATTTTTTAATGGCTTATAACGTTTGACACCTAAAAAATACATTATTAATTTTCAAAAGACAGTCTCAAATAATAAATCTGAATTTTTTCGCTCAAGTATTTTCAACAAAAAAATTATGTTAATTAATTTTGTATTAAATTTTATAATTTGAGAGAAATTTTAAAAAGAATATTAAAAATTTTGATCAATATATTTTTTTTATAAAAAACTAGAGGTGGGAGTAAAAGAAATTATA
>BRYE01000005.1:13691036-13703536 GCA_030159115.1 Actinidia arguta var. hypoleuca | reverse complement strand
TTTATAAAAATAGCACTACAGAAATATAGTGCCTTGGGACAATACGGGAGCCCCAAATCTCATATTAGGTGAATGAACAAAATTGTACTCTTAACATGAACCGAAGGTAGTCACTTGATAGATTCATAAAGTTTTTAATCTGAGGTTCAACTCTCACTTGTGTATCATCAATTTTTATATTAGGTTAGTCTATACGTAATTTTACCACGATTTTAAATAAGTTTTTCGTTTATAAACGGTGAAATTAATGTCAAATTAATTAGTGGGTCCATGATTGAGCTAGATACAAAAAAACTGAAGTTACAAACAACGATGGAGTTTTTTTATTTTTTGCATTTAAACAACTATGGAAGGTCGTTATACAAGGATGGGGATCCCAAAGCTGACCACCTTGAAGTGATTAAACTAAGTGCACGGTTTGGACAAGTAAGTCTGCCTTTTACAATTAGGTGGTATTCTCCTCTTTCCATGGTTACCAATACCACTTCCAGCCAATCCACCGCCTTCTAAGCCTTTTTAGCTATGGCTTTTGAATCACTTGGCTCGAGATGGGGTAAAAAACGTGAAACTTCAGCCATGCCTTTTGATTGGCTTAATGGAAAATTTTGATATTACTCTCTTTCTTTAGTTCATTTTATGATTCTTTTGAGTCTTACCTAAGCTCTTACATCACACAAATGGAAGTCCCCAGATGAGCCCTATTTATTTTTAAAAAAAGCTACAATATATATCACACACTATTTATATTTATTGTGTGGTTGAGATTGCGTCACGTTATTATTTTTATCAGTTAAACCGATCATTTTGAAGGTCAACTAGATTAAAATATAATTTAACCACAAGTTTTTATAAAATTAATTTTTGATTCATAATATAGCCATAAATTTTTTAAAAATATTTATGATTATATCCGTAAGAGTTCATAAATGAATCATAAAAATTCTCAAACATACCAATAGAATTCATAACAAAACATCTTATCTGATAACAATGATCACAAAAATTCATAATCAAACCAATACGATTCATAAAAATAAGTTTAACAGGTTATTCAAGTTGTCATTATTAATTATTAATTTATTTAAAAATTTAAATTAATAATTTTTCATCTAATAATTATTAAATAGGGTGTGCAGTATATAATCTAAATAAAATTAGTGTATTATAGGGTTTCCTTTATTTTCTCATTATAACTTCTCCCCTCTCCTTTTATCTTTATTTTTACAAACAAAAGTAGTGTTGCAGTGAAGTGGGATGAATTGGCTAGGACCTCTCTCTCTCGATCTCTCTCGATATCAAAATCTATAGCATACATCGTGTATATCATAAAAATGTTATGATCGTTTGTGATAAATATTATGATCAATTATAGTGCATATTATAATCGGTGTGATGAATGTTACGAATGGTGTGTATACTAAAAATAATTAAAAAATAATATATTTTACATCATTGTATTAAATGTTATGATTATCTATGATAAAAAAATTATATATTTTTTTTATTACGATTAATAATAATAAATGTTATAATCAATTATGATAATATTATATTAAATATATATATATATATATATATATATATATATATATACTATTTTTAATCACGTATTGTAACCACTCCCTGTACGTGCGACCAAGAAAGGCATAACAACTTTGTCTGTCCTGGATCAAAAGCTTCAATTGTTGAAACAACAATAGCTAGGCTCCAAAGAACTATCAATATCAGAAGGCAAAGAAAAAAATGGTTGAAATTATGGTACATACTTTTTTCTATTTTCAAAGAGTACAAATGGCTTTGTAATGTATATATGGGACCACGTTTGTGTGCAGTTTAATATTTTGGGTTTCCTTTTAAATTTATTTTTATAATTTAAATTATTCATATTATAGAACTCATCAAAAATTTTAATATTATAAAAAATTAAATTAATCAGGTACAAATCAAATGTCAATAATATCAATTTATATTAAAATAAATAAATATAATTATTTATATTATATTTATTTATTAAGTTATAAATCAGTATTGAACGAATAACTATTTATATCCGATTAATATAATTTTTATAACATTGATTTTTACGACAAAATACGTTGGCCCGCAAACAAGCTGTGTTCAAATATAGTATTAATTTTCACGATAAAATCTATAATAAGCTAAAAATAGAATTCAAAATACGTTGGCCCGTAAATAAGCTGTCTTCAAATATAGCTAGTCAACCTCAAAGGAGCATGTACCCTAGGACCATAGGGACACATGGTTCAATCCATTCCATGAACACAAGCTGTCATGTACAATTTAGTACATATAAGAACAGTATGTGCTCTGCCCATCATTTTGCCAGAGGCCATGCAAGTACTAAGAGACCCACAAAGAGACCCACAAATTCTATCTGAAATTATGAGTACCAACCACTACAAACCAGATTGGAGTTACTTCCATTACCCTCACAGTGCACATTATTGATGAAGTTGAGATAGGTAGTACTAAAATTGACCCCTATTAATTTAGGCTGAATTTGTACAGGCTAAAATTGAGCTAATTTAATTGTTTGATTTCCCACGTTTTTTATTTTTAGTGAATTTTTTTCATCATTTGATCCAAATTTTATATTTTTGTTTAATTTCTCTTAACCAAAATGTATTTGAAAAATATAAATTTTTTGATTAAATGTGTAAAAAAGCACTAATTTAGTTAATATTTTTGCAACTTACATTAAAAGTTTTACATTTTCACATCGTCTTGTCAAAATAAATTGAAAAATCATAAATTTGATCAATCAGTAAAAAAATTTACTAAATGCAAAAAAATATAAAAATCAAAATAGTTAAATTAGCTCACATAGGTCATAATGGGAGGTATGCCCAACCTCGGCCTTAATGTGTGTGCTAATGTGCTCCAAAAATTGCCATTTACACTTGATCCATCAGTCCTCTCTCTCTTAACTCACAGACAGAAGGACAGTAGAAGTTGAATTTTTTTTGTTAATAATTGTCACCGCGATTCTAAACTATTTTGGTTAAGATCACATGCAAGTAAATTTTTCCAATTAGAGAATATTTTGCCCATAGAGTACCACACTTTTCTAATGATTTCATTGACATTATGGTATAGTGAGAGAAAAAAAGAGTAAAATTAGCCCATCACAATAAGTCTCGGCATATCATTTAGCTTATGGAGATCTGATAAAAATTGCGATCATAAAGTTTTGTATGAAACGGGGACATTATCACGTGATGTCACTCTCATAGGCTCCACTCGTTTGTGAGACTGAATGACACCACGTGGCGGTGGCAATGTTTCACAAAACACGTCCTCCTAAGGACCATCTCCATTTCAGCTTTCTATTTTATCGTTTAACACCTAGCAAACCCTTGTACATACATTTTGGGCTAAAATTTTTTATTATTATTATTGTCATTTTGAGTTAAATAATTAATTTTTATTAGATCTCGACTTATTTTTTTTAACGGGCGTTGCCACGTTGGATAAGCATCCATATTTTACTCAACAATTAATGTGTGGTTTTAGCACACAAATTAACAGATTATGTACTCATTTCAAACAACAAAACCTAATTCCCTCAAAAAAATTCACAAAATTAGCCAAAAGTGAAACAGGTTGGATTTTTTCGGACCTAAGTAAAAAAGTTGAATGATTGATTGTAAGTCTATCATCTTGGAGTATTAGAAAATGCAACAGTTATTCACTTGGTTGAATGTTAGGAAACGTCCTTTGTAAATCAATCTATTCTTCCATTATTACCATTAAGAAAAAATCTAACTACATAAAGACAATTTTGTCCTTTAATAAAATATTGTAACCTAAAAGACAAAATTACCCTCATAATAGGACCAAGATTTTCACTTGGTTGCCATCCATATGATGAGATTGGAGACTTAGTACACGATGGCTGGGAAGCACCTTGCCATTTTTTATTACTATTTTCGAGCGTTTCTCGCAGTGTTTGTGACATAGATTCCGTTTAGTAATACTTAAAAATTAAAAAAAAATTAAATTTATTATCAAAAAGGTTAAGATTTTTTGACTTTTTATTTTTGTGGCTTTACTTTAAGTAAAATTAAGCAAAAAAATAAAAATAAAAAAGCCAACTCTGATTAATTTTTTTACTTATTTTAAGTAAAAAATTCAGAAAAAAAACTGGTGCCAAACAGGCACATAATTTAGAGTCACAAAAATTATTCTTTTTATAAACAATAAAATAAAAATGAGAGGATCTTTGATATAATGTATGGTTCAGATCTATTTTCAGTACAAGTTATAACCCATAATATCAGATTTTAAATTACACCGTCCCTGGTACTATCTAATAATTTTTCTAATAAGTAAAATTTATAGATGCATATAAGAGCTTGTCGAATGAACAAGTATAATTCACGCTATTGCTATAATTGACAATACTTTTTTTCTCTCTATTTCATATAGTGGGCTCCATATATATATAGTATTTGATTTGATATTTTGTGAAGGAAAACGAAGTAATATTTTGTTTCACCATTTGAATATCATAAATATAATCTAACAATTTGACACGATTTATTATTATATGACAACAATGGCTAGTTATTGAGACAGATGTAAAATCTTAACTTTAAAATACAAATGTACATTAATTCAAAACATATAATTTATAATATTTGCATGAAATATAATATTTATTTTAATATATGAATGTTTAACGTATTTAACTTGAACATATGAGTAGCGACCAACTTAATTTTCCATTCTTAGTTTCATCTCTGACTTATATACTCTCTTTTTCAAAATTACTTTTTAATAATTTAAAATTATTTAAACGTAAAAATATAGATGTGTGAGATCGATCAAAAAGTTAAAAAGACAAAAAAGAAAATATTTATACTACGGCTCCGTTTGGCACCGGTTTTTTTTAGTTTTTTTCTGATTTTTTTACTTAAAATAAATAAAAAAGCCAATCAGAGTTGACTTTTTTATTTTTTTGCTTTTATTTTTTTATTTAGTTTTACCTAAAATAAAGTCACACAAAAAAAGTCAAAAAAATTAGGCCTTTTTAATAACAAGCTTAAAAAAAAATTAATTTTTAAGTTTTACCAAACGGAGCCTACTTTTAGCCGTCCACATTTAGAGTGGATAAATATTTTTTAATATCTAATAATAAATAAAAATCTAACTATGGAAAAAAATTATTTCCATTTTTTGGGTTGGAGCCCAGTCTGGAAGAAAACCTTATAAAGATGGTGACGGCGACAGTGACAGTGACAGAGACGAAAAGCTTTTGCAATGCACATGGGTTGCAACAAAATGGTCTGACACATGTCAACACCCCACATCTATGGGAGGGGACCACAGATTCTATCCATCCACGTGTGACTTTCCTAGTATTTGTACACTGCCCACCAATGAACACTTTCACTGCCCCACGACTCACCGTAAACATACCCGTTAACGGTAGCCGCCACTGTAAACGCGCAAGTTCACTCACGGACGATGGGGAGGTGAATAATGAATATGGCACTGGTAACAATTTTTCGTTGATTTTTTTTAAGTGTATAAATAAAAAAATCAAAATAAATTATTATTTTTGTTTATTTTTAATTAAAGTAAAATTAAAAAAACAAAAAATCTTAATTTTTTTAATAACAAACTTAAAAAAATTTAATTTTTAAGTATTACCAAACGAAACTTACGACTCTAAAACGGCATCTTCTATACTCATTAATTAAACGTCTCGTTCTGTTTCACTTTCTTTTTAGATTTTTTAATTGTTTTATTATTTTTAGAGATTTTTATCTTTAGTATATTTTTTTAATTATTTAATTATCTTTTAATTCCTTCTGACGAGATGAGTTGAAAAATATAAAATTTTTGTTATCTAATTTAAAAAAAATATTAAAAGCATAAAAATAATAATTTTTAATTAAAATATTAATTTTTTTTTGTATTTAATGAAATTTTTAGTAAATTTAAATAAAGATTTTACTTTCGAATATAATTGCATTCAAATTCCATATATGGAAACTAGGCATGTTTTGTGTCACTTATATATTTTTGTTTTCATATTCTCTCAATTTTTATATTATTAGCTTAAAAGAATTAAAATAAGTTGGGAATAATTTTTTAATTTGTAAAATATTTTTTTTTATAACGTGAAGGTCCAGATTGACAATAAAAGTTCTATAACTATATTTTTTCATATTTTTTAAAGTAATTTTACACATCCATATTTTACAAAAGGGTGCTCTTGTAATTAAGTGGTAACAGTATGGACTTTTTTTACTACACATATTTTAAAGATGAATGAGCTATGCCAAATGACGTCGTACAACATTCTTGAAAATATATACCACTTTTATGGGACATTGTTTTTTATTTTATTTTATTTGCATATTACTACTGATAATTATTTGATTAATGATGTACAAAGATAAAATTCTACAAAACTTTCGTAGAGAATGATTTTTAATTTAAACAAAATTTGTATCAATACAATTTTTATTTACTAAAATATCATATTATATTATTGTATAAATACTCCATTCGTCCCATATTGTTAGTCATATTTGAGAGTTTGAACTTCTTAATTCTAGCATGATTCTTGTTGTGGTAAAAAATTAGAGGAGAACAACCAACAGTCAGAACTGTATTTGATCTTGGCACTTAGATAGAACCCTTTGGCAAGCGAAGTAGTCAACCTCCTCTGTTGGAGACATGGAGATCAAGTGGCGTGCTCACATATATTGTCGAGGTACACAATAGTGGTATGGTGATGCAATTGGAGGTCACAACAGATATTAGAGACGTGGTCCCTTTAGG
The DNA here is from genome assembly GCA_030159115.1 of Actinidia arguta var. hypoleuca. Lineage (NCBI taxonomy): Eukaryota > Viridiplantae > Streptophyta > Magnoliopsida > Ericales > Actinidiaceae > Actinidia > Actinidia arguta. The sequence continues at coordinate 13,696,720 of BRYE01000005.1, read as the reverse complement.
CGACTTGCCTAGCTTAGAATTAGTAAGTGGAGATTTTATTCCACATCAGTAGCCCCCAACTCGAGATGCCGAGGTAAAATTGGAATCTTCGAGTAGTAAATCAAGTAACTCAGTTTTGATGACGTAAGTACGTAATAATGGTATGTCTTTCTAAGATGACGTGTGAATGCGAGCATTAATGGTAGAATGATATTTTGGCAGGAGTGGTGGTTTCAACCTCGGAACCTGAAACGTCGCTTGATCCCGACTGTTGGAGCAGATAGATCTTAGCCATTGGTGTTTCTTATAAATAAGGGGCTCTACCACTCATTTTTACTCTTTGTATTTTTGCTGTCAAACAGTTGTCCCTGTTCTGACGTGCACCTCACCCTCGTTAGCTTGCCACCTCCTATTCATCTCAATCCTTCAGTAAGTATTAACTGCTAATCTCATCTTCAATTTCTTAGTTTTTAGTGCGTGTCCAGTAGAGCCGATGTATGAGACTTAGAGAATTTATAGGATTCCTTGTCGTCTTGGATATTCTAACATTTAGGAGAAAAATCATACATGATTGACGAGGTTAACCAATTTCCTTCCTCACCTCCTGAGGAGTCTGCCCTACGAGACGATTATTCTGACCATGGGGAAGATCCCGAGACGAACACTTTTTCTCCTCTTGAAAAGGAGATCAATGTCATGACCCAAGGCGACTTGGATCGCTTGAGGGAAGTGTACTCTTTCCCAACCAGGATTCCTGAAGAGGGCGAGACAATATTGTTTGCTTACCCGGGTGAAGTAGCTTTTTATGAAGTTGTTTTCCCTGTTGGCCTAAGGTTCCCAATTCATCCTATTGTTGCCTTGGCGAGATAAAATCTTAATCAATTGGCGAATTCAACTACTTGGCGAATCGATCAAGTCCATTCACCTTAATAAGGCAAAATTCAAACTTGATCACGGCGATCGAGTTAACTTGGCGAGTTTGATTAATAGGCGATCTAAGACGGTTTCAAGTTGCTTTATATTGTGCAAACGTTAAATCTCGCATGACGAAATAAATAATCAAGTGACCCACTTTCTGAAGATCAAGATGCCTTATTATTTTCTCAATGAATGAGCAATCTTGATGTTGGTAATAACAAAAATGGCGATCAAGATATTGGTCATAACACAGCTGTCACATCAAAACTTTTGAATTGGCGACATAACTTACTGGCGAATATTGGCGATAAAATCAAATTGGAGATATTTTATTATTTCAACACATAGAAATTGGCGATCATAAAAAGGAGTTTGGTGATTAAAATTGTACACATGTTAATTTTGGCAAAATCAAAACGATGGCGATCTATGGGCGACTATATTCACATGGAGTTTGGCGACATCATAGGATTATGGTGACACCACACGGTATAGCCGATCTTCTTCTCATGGCAACCAGCATGATTACTAGTAATATTTCTTTAAGTGTTCAGCATTCCAGTGATGATGTAATGCCTTCTCACTCATGTCTTCTAACCAATAGGCTCCTGGCCTGAAAACTTTGACAACTTTGTAGGGGTTTTCCCATGTAGGACTGAGTTTCTCGGCGTTGAGTTCCTTTGTAGACAGAGTTACCTTCCTCAAGACTAGGTCACCAAGTAGGTAAGATTTGTGCTTGACTCTTTAGTTGTACTATTTGGCAACCTGGTACTTACAGGCTGCTTGGCATACCTCAGCTCGCTTTCTCTTTTCATCAAGGAAATCAAGGTTGAGCCCTAGCTTGATTTTATTTTTTTCTTGTCGAAATTTGAGGTTTTGAAGCTCGGTATTCCTATCTTTACCGGTATAACAGATTCTATCCCATACACCATAGAAAATGGCATCTCGCACATAGGCATTTTACTCGTTGTATGGTAAACTCAGAGTATGCTCGGTAGATCTTCTGCCCATTCACTCTTGGATTTTTCTAACCTCGCCTTCGGATTCCCCAGAATCGTTCTGTTAGTGACTTTTACTTGGCCATTTGCTTAAGGATGACCAAGCAAGAAGAAATGGTGAGAGATGGCGAGGTCCGAACATAATAGTTTAAATCCATCATTGTCGAGTTGCTTGGCTTTGTTCGAGATGATGGCCTTGAGAATTCCAAACTGACAAACAATATTTTTTTATATGAAATTTCTGGTGTTTCTTTTAGTGATTTTTATGAGAGGCTCGGCCTCTATCCACTTTGTGAAATAGTTGATGGCTACGATCAAAACCTTCCTTTGCCATGGAGCTTGAGATAACGGCCCAAGTATATCAATACCCCACTGAGTAAATGGCCATGAGCTAGTCATTGACACCATCTCAATATGAGAGAAGTGACTTACTATAGCAAACCTCTAGCACTTGTCACATTTTTTGGTGAACACAATTGCGTCTCGCTTTATTTGAGGCCAAAGCGAGGACACTCAAAACTCTTTCAGCATGCAAATTAGACCAATGCGAATATAAGCTAGGCAAAACAAGGAAGCAGAACTCTCAGAGTGAATATATAAAGATTTTAGTCATACCTCTTTGTGATAGGAGAAACGACCTTTTTATAGATGAAGAATGGAGAGTCGTGCAAGAAAATCATGGCGAGATCTTCGGATAGATAAATATGGAAGGAGATTGCGTGGATATCGAAGATAAAATAGGAAGATATTATATGGAGAACAAACTGCAATTATAAGCAGCTTAATGGATAAGGAGTCTCACGGAGATGGAGTTCTAATGAGGATGGAACCCTGTAGTAGGCGAAGTAGTCAACCTCACCTGTTGGTAACGTGGAGATCAAGTGGCGTGCTTACATATATTGGCGAGGTGAGCAATAATGGTATGGCAATGTGATTGAAAGTCACAACAAATATTGACGACGTAGTCCCTTCAGGCAACGTGCCCATCTCAAAATTAGTAAGTGGGGATTTTATCTCACATCTTATTTTTAACTTTTAAACATATTTCAAGTTAATTATTAAAGGTAATTTTTGAAAGTTATAAGCTTTATGCTTCAATTTTTCAAAGTAAATAATCTTTTGGGAACATTCCAAAATGGAAAGAAGGATCAATAATGTAGGATAGGGATGTTTTGGATAAATTGAAGAACTATCCCGGTATATATTCATGATTTTGGTCCCTGTATTTTAAAATTTCACGATTTAAACTTTTTTTTTTTTATTTTTTTTAACAAATCAATCTAATTGATAACGAATGTTATATTTTTGTCATATTTTTATACTCTCTTGACATGTACCATCCTTTGAGGGATAAAATTAATATTTTCTCTCCATTCTCACCCAACTTCCACTTTAAATAGTCCATATTCCATTGTTATTTGCACGATCTCATTATAAATTGCCATGAAATGAGGTCACATGTCGGTCATGTACCGCAAGTTCGTCAAAAAACCTAACTTATGTTAAAAATTGGATTGACAAGGCGAAAAAATCAAAATATAGAATTAAAATCCCCAGATTTGAAAATATAGGGATCAAAATCGAAGTCAAGGATAACTATAGGGAATATTTTTGCAATTTATTCTAATTTTTTATTTTTAAAATATCATTTCCATTTTTATTTTACCCCCAAATAAACTCATGGCATTTCTACTTTTCTTCATTCCCAAGCTGAAGAGTCATCCAGAAGCAGAGCTTTTTCTATACCAACTTGTTTTTATCTTAAGCAAGAAAGATAAGCCCGAGGCTTAAGTTACTATAGTTAATTTTTAACCAGATTAAAGTATAGAGGCAAAGATGGTAACAATAGATAAGGATGAATTGAGAGAGAGAGAGAGAGAGAGAGAGAGAGAGAAAATTAAGTTTGAGTGAGTCCTCCACTTTGGAGTTGTTAAACTAAGAGTACGAAAAGATGTGCGCATGGCATGGGAATGATTCCCCCACATGTGCTTTTGAGTTGTTTAGAAGCCTTAACTAATTAATTACCTTTTTTTTTTGTTTTGTTAGAGCAATCACTATTAGAAAAGCTTAATTATAAATAAATTAATTAGTGTCATGTTTATTCCGACAAATGAAGCCCTTGCTTCCCATCTCCCGACTTGTCATTGGATGCCTAAACAATTAACCATTTTGGGATTGGGTTTTCATCTTCGATCTAGGTCTTGGATAATCAGAGTTTTATTGCCTCGATTATGATTAATTACCTACTAATTAACTAAACTAAGCATTTGAAGCCATTATTGTTTCCTTTGCCATTATTGTAACTAAGCATTACCTACACGTTTGATTTAGTTTCTTAATTTGGAGGAGGATATGCCGTGGTCCAGAGTAATCTTGAAGCTAATTGGCTTGCATCTCTAACCTTGATTTGATGAAAAAGTGACCAATTCCAACAAGCTTTCCACTTTGTTTAGTTGACAACCGATTTTAATGGAACCCCCATCAAGTAGTGCTTTTTAAAGAGGTAACTTGCTGTAGCAGCAAGTTTTGTTTTGTTTTGTTTTCATCATAGTCCAGTATTCCTTCTCAGTCTAATTGGATCTGAGCGAGATAAATTTAGAATCTTAACTTGACAAATCTTCAATGGTCTTGAAGGACCTTAGAATTAGTGACTCATTGAATACAAAGTCAGGTTTTTACTTGTGGAGTTATTCACTCCCAAAACTCCCAACCTAAGAGAATGGGTTCAAGCCATAAGATGAAGTCCCACTAGACAACTTGGTTATAATAAAGTATTTTTTTTATAATCAAGTATTTTTTATCTTAAAAAAACTTCCTTCGGTTTTCTACTTTTAAAGTGGCTTTTTTGATAGGTGTGTTGTTCTGGAAAAAGGAAAAAAAAGAAAAAGACTACTTCCATTTGGTAAACGAGCTTTTTGGTTTTTATTTTTTTGGGTAAATTTCACCTTTAGTCCCCATAGTTTGACCAAAGATCACCTTGGTATCTATATTTTAAATTTGAACAATTAGAATTCTATAGTTTCAAATTTGAATTCAATGTAATCCCTCTCTCTCAATACCAGTTAACAATTGTGAAGACTCATGTGGACATTTGTAGGAACCAAAATGAAGACTCGTGTGGCTATTGTTGGCATCATGTGGTCTATGTTAAAAGTAAATTAATACTGCATCGTTAATACTGCATCATGTGGTTATTCTAATTGTTCAAATTAAAACTATAAAAATCAAAATGAATATTTGGAAAAACTATAGGGACCATTGGTGAAATTTAACTTTTTTTGTTAGTTAATACCACAGACCAGCAAAAAGTACGTGGCAATATGATTGAAGTCCATATCAATATTCTTTAAGAGTGATTATAAAATATTATGTTCCTGATTTCTTTTCTGAACTTCACTGCCAGATAAAAAAAATTCATTTTCCAATTTTAAAAGGGTTTCCTTTCTCAAAATGTCACAAGTCTCTACTTATACTAGAGTTTGAGAAATTCATTACACAGCCCAAGAATATATTTTTAGAGGATCTCTCTCTTGGACCACAGAACAATAGAACTGTATGATGTTGGAGTTGGATCTCAGTGTTTTTGCCAAATTTAATTATCCTATTGCATAAGTCCCTTTCTTATGTAGAATTACATAAAGGATAAATTTCACTGATATCATGAGATTTCTGATAAATACGATTATCTTTCTTGTAGTTTTAAAAATAATACAGACCTATCTTACTTTTAAAATTAATATCAAGATGCCCCCTAAAGTTTATTTTTATACAAAAATGACAAACTTGTTA
>BRYE01000005.1:13636036-13641036 GCA_030159115.1 Actinidia arguta var. hypoleuca | reverse complement strand
TAAAAATAATTCAATACTTTTAAAAAAACAAATAAATATAATTAACCCTATTATATATCTATCGTTATTACTCCGGTCAATCAAAGTCATATTTATTAGCAGCCATTAGGAGAACGATCCGTTTACCCCAACATCGTAAGCGAACCTGTCGCTGCGAAGACCTTTGAAGTCTCCCCATTTATGGTAGAGAAAGTTAAATTGTTATTTTCCATTGCCGCGAGGAACACATTGTTCTGCACACCGTCTTTTTCAAAGGATTGCCTTGTTTAAAACAGCCAGATACAAAAGTACTACCCACCTCCCCATCTCCTTCGGCTTCAGGCCCACCGCTCACCGCCACTTCTTTCCTTCTCACCTTTTCCTCAACCCCCACAATCGACGGCACACCGCGACTCAGGATACCTTGAAGGTTGACATGAACAAGGTAGCACAATAAAAACCCAAAATCAAATGCTTCATTTAGATTTTTATTCTCCCAATTGTCTTTTTTTCATCTCTCTCCCCAATTTCAGGGACCCATTTGCATTTCTTTAAAACGGCTGATATTTCAATCTCAATCTCGACTCCCTCCGTTATATATATATATATATATATATTTAAAGATTTTAGTCTCAGTAACGAGTCGGGCAATGGATGGGTCGTGAATCATGTTGGAAGATGATCCATTTATTGGAATGGACTGAATGAAGAAGAACGGGGGAAGAACAAAAGACAAGGAAAAAAGGAGTATCCGATACATGAGATCCTACGAATAGATATTCAATAATGAAAAATCAAATAAAAACATTTCCTGTTCGTCTTATTTTGTATTTAGTGAGGTGTTTTTTCTTCATTATTATGATTCTTCTAGCAATGAAAAATTGATAAAGTAAAATAATTGAATTATAAAAAAGAAATCTCTAACAACAGGACACTACGAAATTAAAGTGGAAAAAAGTCTAAAAAATGACCTAAACTTGCAAACCTAACGATGCATGCATATGATTGTTAAATGAATCAAGCTTCGCCTTGCTCGTGTTCAACTCGTTAAGTAGCTTGTTTTAGATTGGTTCGTTAGCTAAACAAATAAAATTTTGAACAATTTTGAAGCCCGTAAATTTTTAAACCAAGCTTAAACAATGTATTACTATAAAAAACTCAAGATATTTGAGCTCGACTTATGATTACTACTTGACTTATAATAAACAAACTAATTACATAAAACATATGTTTGAAGCTACATAAATTTTAAAACCTAGCTACTCCCATGAAAATCAAACTCATTTTGCACTCCATACGGTATGGCTACAAACCGAAATTAACTTGAACAAAGCACTATTCGACTAGACTCAACTTGGATCATTTTCAATGATAGTCATCCACACAATTATTGAAAGTACAAGGAGACAAGCATGCGCAAAACAAAGGGATTGGAATGTACATGTTCAAATCAAACTTAAACAAAATACTATTCGACTCGACTCGTTTTCAGTGAGAGTCATTCACATAATTATTGAAAAAGAAGTAACAATAAAAGTACAAGGAAACAAGCATATGCAAAACAAAGGAGTTGGAATGTACAAGTTCAAACCAAACTTAAACAAAGCACTTCAACTCGACTCAGATTATTTCCAAGTGATAGTCATACACACAATTATTGAAAGAAAAATAACACTAAAAAGACTAGGAAACATTGAAAGAGAAGTAACACTAAAAGGAAAAGGAAACAAGCACACACAAAAGCAAAGGAATTGGAATGCACAAATTCAAGGCCTGTGAGGATAAAGGCATACAGGAAGGCCATGAGCTGGCCTTGGATGTGGATCAAAAGCCACTTTCTCATTAGCAATCAACAGCTCCCATTTGAAGTTGGTCACAATGTTGTGCATGAAACCAGAATTATCAGTCTTGTGTACTCATTTCCAGGGCACATGCAAGGCCCCTCCTCCGAAAGGAACAAATGCGAAGGGTGGTGGTGGTCCATTGCCTTCGAACCTTGATGGGTCGAACTTTTCTGGGTTTTTGAATTGCTTTGGGTCTTTTTGTGTGGAATTTGAAGTCCAATGTCTCTGCAGAAATGGGAATTAAACGAGTCATCATCAGCGTTTTGTATTTCTCGCGCTTCAAATAGAAAGTATAAGTGCATCTCAGTAGACACTTCTAAGTTTAACATTAAAATTGGATATTGCTATCTTAAATTATCGGATACAGTATAGTTTTTTGTTGTGCACACTCTTCAAATGTTGTTATTTAAATAGTTTTTATATTTTTTTGCTACCTTTGTAGTGTTGCATTCTTCAAATGTTTTGTAAGCAACAAAAACTACCTTAAGCCCTTATGTATTGAATTGAGAAAATTAAACATGCAAGATGGATCCCCGAAAGGAACATACATTAAGGTTTTGTTTAGATTAAGGATTTATTGAAGGAAACAGATAAAGAAAGCAAAAAATTAATAAATCCTACGGTTTAGATTTAATCTTTCTGTTTTATTTTTCTTTTCTCTCCATAAGCCCTTGATTCAACTACAACCTAAGTACCATATTTAGCATGTTTTTATATGTACATGAATAGCTTAATTACCTTCATGATTTTGGAATGAAATGTCCAGTATAGGTGAAATCAGTTATGGCCTCTCTAAATGCTCCGAGAACTGGGTCTCCTATCCCAAACAGGGGTGGGAATTTACAATATTCAACAAATTGTAGCCAAATTTAGATTTTTCCCGGAATGCGTAAAATCGCATTTAGTAATAACGATTTTCACGAAACCATGCTAATAGAATTTATGCATTCTGAAAACAAACAAACTAAATTTGACTACAATTTGTGTAATTTTATAAATTTCCAACCCCTGTTTGGGAAACAGGCCGAGAACTGGTGGCATCAGCCTCATCACTTCGCAGCAACATTCCAAGAATACCTCATTTTTCCTGTGTCATCCCAGTTAATCACCTCCTTTACCTCTTTTGACTTTGCTATCTCGATTTCCTCTAACAACAATATTGTGAGGTATATAAGGCCACATCAATTTCCAAAATGTTTTTTTTTTAAATCTTTTAATTTTCTCACTTTCTTCTCTCTCTTTCTCTCACTCTCACTCTCACTTCTTACAAGTGACAAATGATCCATAGCTTGAACCAAATCAGTAATCAAAACCCAATTTGATCTACTGGAACATGAAAACGCAGACCATCGTGAAGATAATGCAACAATTTACTAGTTGTAAGCATTGCATTTGCATGTTGTTTATGATAAAGATCATGAATTTAAATTGCGAATTACATAATCAAAACCTATAACAGGAAATGAGTTTTCCATTGTGCTAAACGAGTTGTACAGAGGAAATTATACAAATTTAAGATTCTTGATTATTGAGGAAGATGAAGAGAGAGAGAGAGAGTAGTGACAAAGTTTGAGAATTTGAAAGCCATTCGAGGGGGAGGAGAGAACAAATGAGCCAAGTGAATGTGGGGCGTGAGTGTTTGAGGAAAGGAGGAAGTAAATCAAAAATAGACATTTACAGTGGTTGAGCGACAGTTGATGGTAGCTGTTGGTGCTTCATTTGTTCTTTGCAAGACAGAAACAATGAATTATACCGTTGGAGTTGTTTTAAAAAAACGGCTCTCTAACGATCAAATCAGGTGACCAGAAGTATAAGGTAGAGAGAGAAAGTGCAAGCAAATAGCTAAAGATTGGCCAAATGTGCGTACCTTTGAGATAATATGGGTTGACCTTATATAGCACAGTTTGGTTCGTGGTGGGACGCGTCAACTGTCTTTATCATTGGACAGATTGCAACTCGGCGTGTATTTAGACGTACTAACTGTTATGTCAGTGAGTAAGCGATTGACCCAATCATGCCTCTAAGATATGACTGGTGCTTAGCTTGTTACGTCATTAGTGTCGGAATCCGAATATGCGGGTGTCAAAGATAACTTCGCATTGGAGTCATCTTATGCCTGCGTCATGTTCTTGGGATTCCCGCCGACCGTTGCTCCTCGATTGAACTCCGGCGAAGAGACTCTGTCTGAGTTACTGAATAGTGATACCTCGACAATGTTGCCTGCCCTAGCTCGGCTGGAGCTAATACTTATACATTTTATCCTCTTACAGTGAATGATCATTTTGGTTTCATTTCGTGACCCTATTTTATTAGTAAAAAAGGATCAATTAATTACATCTTTTTATATTTGTTCTGTTTCTCGTGATCGGGACTGAACTTGACCCACCTCATATGTTTGAGGTTGTCAGAAGTCCCAACAGCCAATCCTCTGCCACTCCTTTATAATATTGACAAGTTCAATCAAGAGCAGTTTGTTTAAAACTAGTGGCAGGCAGGCCCATTATTGGTTTCTTTTTTGCAAGAACTTTTAAAAATTGCCCACTTAGTCCCTGTTTGGACTAGCTAAATAAATTAATTTTTTTTATTACTTTTGTTAAACATGAAAAATCTGTAAATATTCGTGAAATTTTATTATAACATGTAAAATATACATAAATATTCATTAAAGCACTATTCAACTTGACTCGAATCATTTCTTGTGAGAGTCATCCGCATAATTATTATGCTAGGTTTTGGATTGGCTAATTCTAAACAAAAGCACTTTGGGTGTAATTCAAATATATTAAGGTCGTGTCCCGAGCTATAAGAATGAATCAAGGTGTGGAAGGAAGAAACCACAGCAAAAGGTTCAAACAGGGTAGCATTCGAACGGTTTACAAATGGTTCGAACAGTTCCTGCCGAGTCAATTTTCGCGAGGAGTTCTAAAGCTACACGAGTTGGGATATTTATCTACTTTAGAATTAATCTCGTAAAAGACTATTTTGTACTCGAGATTATATATATCTATGCTTCTCAAGCGTATAAAAATTAAGGAATGATATTGAAGATATACATAGGTTCTTGAGAGTGAGTGTGCGATTGATGAAGCTCGGAGTACAAATTCTCTAGATAACAACAATCACAGCAGTGTGCTAGGCTTGGGAAGACATCCTTAGTTAGGCAATAATCCCTTGGAA
>BRYE01000005.1:13628536-13631036 GCA_030159115.1 Actinidia arguta var. hypoleuca | reverse complement strand
GGGGTGGACTTTGATAGTTTGAAGCAACTTGCAATCATTTTAAAATGTCAACCAAAACTTCTACCTATTCAGTATCTCGGATTGCCTCTAGGGGCAAGTCCAGGACTGAAATCTACGTGGAAACCCATCCTGGAGAAAGTAAAAGCAAGATTGGCATCTTGGAAGAGGAAATATCTGTCATTAGGGGGAAGAGTTGCAAAAGAGATTGATAAAATCCAGTCAAGATTTCTTTGGGAAGGATGTGATATGAAAAAAGGTTGCACCTGTAAGGTGGGATAAAGTAACATGCAGTAAAACTTTCGAGGGATTGAATATTAGGAAAATAAGAGTTATGAATGCTTGCTTTTAAAGTGGTGGTGGAGATACGGGGTAGGAAGGGATGCCCTGTGGAGGAAAATGATGATTGCTAGGTATGGTCATGGTGAATCTCATTGGATCCCACGTAGAGTGGTCAATAGGGGGTTATCAAAGTTGTGGAAGGACATAATGCCAGTGAACCCGAGGAATGAGGCTGTATACTCTATTTTCTTAAATGGTTCAAAGATCTCAGTTGGCAGGGGAAGCTGTATTTTTTTTTGGAAGGATCTGAGAGCTGGTGATTTTACTCTCAAACAAGAGTTTCCTAGATTAGTCAGTCTTGCAATCATAAAAGATACCCCTTTAAAGGAAATGCTTTCTATGAGGTTGGAAGTTGAATACTGGGCGAGGCTGTTCAGAAGAAATTTATTCAGCTGGGTGGAGGAGGAGGTGAGGAGACTTTCGAACATCTTAAGGGCTGCCCCTCCTCTGAACCAACTCAGGGAGGATAGTGTCTGTTGGAAATTTGTAAGTTCCCTTTACAAACAGTGGGAAGTCTTTATAATCCCCAAAACTGACTCTATGGCTTTAACCTGGAAAAATGCAGCCCCACCAAGGGTACAGTGTCTTGGATGGTTAGCCTATCCAGGGAAGATCAAAACATCAGAACTTTTAATGAGATTAGGCATTATGGATTCCCAAAGTGATGCTCTTTGTGTTTAATGTGGGGTGGAGTTTGAATCAGTCAATCATCTTCTTGTCTTATGCTTCTGTGTATGGTGGATCTGGTGTGATTGCAAAAGCTGGTGGGGAATGGTTTGGGTTACTCCTGGCTTTGTTTCCCAACTCATTCAGAGTTGGCAGGGCTGGAATTTTAGGAAACTTAAGTGGTTATGGGAGGCATATCCAATGGCTATTCTATGGTCAGTTTGGACTATGAGAAATAAATGTATTTTTCAGGGTTCAACTCCAAACTGGGAGGAATGTATGCAGTTGATTAAATTCAAAGTTTCTTTTTGGGTGAAGTTGTATCAAGGGGATAGGTGTTCCTATTCGACTACTGATCTGCCTTAAACATCAGAAGTACTGTGCATTCATGTGCATAGTAGGCTGCTTATGTTGTTTTCTATGTTTGAGTGTTAGTTGTCTAAGCTTGGGTTTGCTGGGGGCTTGGGTTTGCAAATCTCTGAAGCTGCTGGTCCTGATTTGCAGTGTTGGGGGCTGATCTCAGCAGATGTCTAAAGGAGATCAGAAATTTGAAGATAAATAATGGGTAAAGGGGTAGGGGTGTTTCTCGGGTGGATTCTCTGGCTTATTGCAATGTAATTCCTCAATGGGTGCTGAATGCTCAAATACGGGGATGTCTGCTGTTGGAGCTTGCAGAATTTTGATTTTCAGAGTTAACTAAACTGGTTGTTTAGTGTTTTTGTATCAGTCAGGCTGCAAGTGATGTCTCAGCCTAGGGAGCTATGGTCTTGTTTCTCTTTGTTTTGTGTTTTTGCAAAGTGTGGTCAATTAACTCCACCGAAAAAAAAAATTACATTACTGTCTTTAATATAATTTATCTCTGACCACTAGTGGTCTTTTCCGCTTTGAATTTAGGTAGCTCGTGATTCGCTAGCGTGCATATGCCAACTTAGTTGGGATATGCATCATTAGCATCCTAAATCTTTTTTATTATCTCATTGTACATTTTTTTGAAGTAATAATATTTGCTTTCTTTTACCGATAAAAAAAGAATTCATTTAACTCTATTCTGTCATTTATTGTTGGAACTTTAAACCAAATTGAACTGAAAAATGATGAATTTCACGACCCTAGTTTTCCATGGAAGTTAAGCATCATATTTCTTTTCAATAAGATGAAATGATTCAAAAACAATAGAAAAATCTGGGTCCAGACTAAATCCAAATTATAATTAGAATGCATATTCAAATTTAGTGTCTCTGATATGAATTTGTCATAAAAGTCACATAACAAAATTAAATGAAAAGAACACACCTCTTTTTTTTCTTTTCGTAGAAATTTGGGGAATAGAGTTTTAAGCTATTCAATTCCTAAAAATAACTTAAAATACCTTGTATTTTCACAATCATACATGCTTTCGTGTTGTTCCCATTCTAAAAATATTTTAATTATATACGCTTTTACGCTCTCGCTCACATTTTGCTAATGGGTTAGTGGGCAGGACCATGCAAAAACT
>BRYE01000005.1:13618536-13623536 GCA_030159115.1 Actinidia arguta var. hypoleuca | reverse complement strand
AACGTACCCGATGAATTTGATACAAAAATTTGAAATATGTAATTTCAAATCCACGAATTCAAGTAGAACCTTACTTCTTGTCTAATAGATCTTTGAAGACACAATTAACATTGACTTGTTTTATTTATTTTGGGAGGGAAATCAAAGCCAAAATGGTATGAAAGAAAGAAAAGCCTCTCATCCCAAAAGGGCATTTGTTGTTGCAAATGATGGTGATTTTTGCCTACTTTTATGAGTTGGCAATAGAGTTCAGCTATTAAACTAAAATTATTCAAAATAAGTTACCCGAAATTCACCCTTTTCGTCACGGCGTTTCACAAATCATGTCAATTGAATGCGTTCACCTTTAGGTCACGTGACAATCAAAATGGTACACTCATTCAACCTCCATATATATGGGCTTACAGTTTGGGGCTCACAGTGCGACTGTGGCTGGTGATGTCTCATCCTCTTAATGGTAAGGAGTTAAATAAATAATTTCCGAATATGATTCACCTCTTTTTTAAAGGGGTGATTGGTTAAAAATCTTTTTAAGTTATTTTATTAATAAAATAATTTAAAAAATGTTTAAAGATAATGTGTCTAAATTTTGTTTGAGGTCATTTATGTCCTGAGAAGAAAACTTTAAATATTAGAAACTTTTGTTTTAAGTATGAGTGTAACGGGTTCGATTTGGTAGAATTCATGGGATCGTTGTACCGGTCTGATTTTAATCAGTTTGGGTCAATTTCGGTTTGATTTGAGTTTTTTTGGCTTTTTGGACGATATTTAGGACAACCCAAAAAAAAAGTGAAAATTTAATAAAATTTATTTAAAAAAATTCAGTTGTGTAGTCTTAAAAAAAATTCATCAATAGAAAAATTCATCACAAATTTTTATCAAGTTCAACATTCGTACATATTATAAATTAATAGATTACAAGTTCAAGCCAAGAGATTAGGCCGTAGTGAGAGAGACGAATATCGTAGAGTATTTAGGATTTTAGTCTTTTAGATCAGTACACTGTAATGGCCTAATGAATATACTTTATAAATATTAAAATATATATATATATATATATATATATATATATTAACATTTATACTCCAAATTGAAAACCGGACCGAAAAGTCAATTTTTTAAAAACTCCAAACCGAAATTAGACCAGACCAAATTTTGCAATTTTTAAACGTCGATCCAATCCAGTTTTCTGATTTTCATTTTCATCCTAATTTTAAGTATTTTTTAAGTTATGTTTAGACTAAAACAAACCTATATTAAAGAATTTTAGCCAATTATCCTTTTTTAAAATCTCTTTTCTTTTTTCAATTTGCGTCTTTCCGTCCTGGCAAAGCAAATGATCAACGTATGAACTTGTTTGTCTACCCTACGCCAAAACGAGAAATCCCAAAACGTCAGAGTGGACATCACATCTGAAAACGACCATTTTCTCCTTTTGTCGTACGAGTCCCACACGTTTCTTGGATTGATTTTGAGTCCCAGAAGATTGGGAATGCATTATTAGCGGATTAATTGCAGCCGTCCCCTGAATTATTACCCAGTATTACTTTACCCCTAAAACTAAAAAACGTTACATCGTGCTCCCTCTTGTATCAAAACTCAAATGCTCGGTAACACCGTTCATAAACGAGACGAGATTACCCTTTTATCCTTGATTCACGAACCACCTCTCTTCTGCTCTCTTTTCTTATTTCTTACGCTTTACCCAAACCCACACGCCTAGAAGTTCATTCTTCTTCTAGCTAAACGGGATAACGCCACGTACATACTAATGGGATCAGTTGATTTCATCAGTCTTTAAAAAATATTAAAAAAAATTAGTATTATATATATATTTTTAAAAAAATTGAACCCGTAAAAAAAATATATTTGACCATATTAATCCACCTATAAAGAATTTGGATTTAAATTTTTGCATGACACCATTAATAAAATTTTTTGAAGCCGTTACTGGCTAAACCCCATTTTCTCTCCATTTTTAGTACGCCATCTTCTTCTCACCGTCTCTCCATTTTTTTCTCCCTCTCTAATACAAGAGAAACCTAGTTACTACTAAGGCTCTACTCAGTTGTGGGGAATTTTATATGAGAAAGTGGTTATAAGAGAAAGTGAAGTAAAGAAAAAAAAAATTAAATTTCTTGTGTGCATTCATTTGACACTGAAATTTAAAAATAAATAAATTAAAGTTTAGTTTAGTTGTTCATTTGCAAGGAAAAGAAGATTTAAGATTTTTTTTTTATAATTCATGTAAATTGTCATTTCATTAATTTAAATTATTTTTCCAACAATATTCAAATCAAAAGATAATAAAAAATATATATTTTTATTTTGTTTATTTTTTCTCTCTCCATTTTTTTTAATTTTTTTTGGAAGTTCGTCATTAGACTATGTTTGATTAAAAGAAAACCAAATAAACTTCAAGAGTACTAATGTATCAGCTTTAAACCTCACGAGAGAAATATATAATTTATCCTAAAAAAATTCTCACGCGAAATCTTGTGATTTTGATTAGATACATTTTGAAAGAAAGTGTATTCTAATAGGAAAACTAATTTTTAGAATTCTGATAACTCAGAAAAGATACAGAAAATATTAAATTTTTCCATACTTTAATTTCTTATTCTTTCCAAGTAATTGAACGGAGCCTTAAGGGCCGATAATTCAAACATCCGTTGTGTTTTCCAGCTCCTTAGCATTTAAATCAATACAAACAAAGCACAAGATGAGCCCGTCCCATGCATTACACACTAAAATAATCAATAACTCAAAGCAGTCATTTGACTACTTTTTTAACGTATAATTATGTTCACCCAAGTAAAATAATACATTTTGATGGATAAAAACATAAAATGAAAAGGAGATGGTGGGAGATATGCACATATCTTACTTGAACTAGGGCAAAAAAATTATTGAACTTGTTAATAAACTAGTGAGATTTCATTAATTATTGAACCAGGAGAGAAAATTAAAAATAACTATGGTAAAACTTTTACGTATTCTAAATAGTAAAATTTCATTATTTATAATCTTTTTATACAAAAAGCATTAATAATTTAAAAATAGTTAAGGTGATCTGACAGTAAACAAATAGTTTTTTTTTGTATTGCTCGAAAATAGTGAAATTTCACTAAACTTGTAATGAAGATTGTTGTGGTAGAAATTTGGGGGCAAACAATCATCGGTCAGAATTGTTCGTAACTTCGGTACTGGACCTCGGCAATGACTCGAGCGACCTGCGCAAATGAACGAACAATAACCGACCAGAGCGAGACCGCTCAAAATTCCTCCGACGTGAAAATCAGATCAAGGCAAATATAAGTAACAGAGCTCTCAATGTGAGAATGCAAGAGTTTTTCGTATATCTTTTGTGTTGGGGGAGCTGTCTTTTTCTAGTTGGAGAATGGAGAGCAGTGCGAGAAGATTACGAAGAGATCATCGGAGAGATAAGTATGAAAGAAGATCCCGTGGATATCGAAAATAAAATAAGAAGTTGCCATATGGAGAATAATCCGTAATTATAGGCGACATAGTGGAGAAGGAGTCTCATAAAAGTAGATTCTTTGCCCAACGAGATAGAGAACAACTGGAATGCTCACAGATATTGGTGAGGTGAGCAACATATGGCGATACAGTTGGCGACCAGGGTTGACATTTGGTGAGGCGATCTCTTTAGGCAAGGTGTCTATCTTAGATTTTCAGCAGGTGAAGGTTTTACCCTACATCAAAGATAGTTACAAGTGAGATTGTGAAAAATAGTGTTTTTTTCAATTATATAACTTTTCTTTGTTTTCTTGGTGGTGGTGGTTGTGTGCTAGTAGTGGTGTGGAGTAAAAAAAAAACTTGCTTCTTTTACACAGAAAGAAATAGAGAGAGAGAGGGGTTACATAGGGCTAGATGGAGAGAGAGAAATGGCGTTGGGCGACATACAGGAGTACGGTGACGGAGTGTGTGAAAACGGAGTCAAAAAAAACTTGTTTCTTTTACACAGAAAGAAAGAGAGAGAGAGAGGTGTTACATAGGGCTAGATGGAGAGAGAGAAATGGCGTTGGGCGACATACAGGAGTACGGTGACGGAGTGTGTGAAAACGGTATCAAACGACAGTCGAATACAATGCTCAATGGCTGCGGGAGTAAATTTGGACTCGACGAAGACTTGTTTAGACAAGTGGGGAGGTAGACAAGTGGACTGTGATGACGATGGCGAAGGCAGCCTACGGCAAAGGCAACGACGACATTGGACGGCAACGACGCACAAGACGGTGGCGGGAATAGGGTGACATGGTCAATAAAGGATGACGGTGGTAAGGCGGCAATTCTATGTGAATGAGAGAGAGAGAGAGGGGAAGAGAGATGACTCTCATGCCTTTTAAGCTATTGGAGGGGCATTTATGACTAAAATTGTCCTCTTCCTTGTGTAGAGGGACCCGAACTCAAAGTCAAATGTTTTTTGGTAGCCGCACCACATTGACAATATTTTGAGAAATTTTTGACCCATCTTGAGCAATGAAAGAATTAATTTTGTTTCTTTTAGAAAAAGATGGTTAAAATAGAGAGCAAATATTGAACGGAACTGAATATTGAAAAAATGGAAATTTGAATTTAGAATAGATGTTTTAATTGGACATGCATTTACTGATGTTGCTAGCCCTAGTTCATACTTTAAGTTCCAATTCTATTTTGTTCATCTAATATGTTGCTGAATATTATATTAATTTGTGATTGAGTAAAATAATAAATCATGACCTAAAAGAAAATTAAATGAAAGAGGATGTTGAATAGTCAGATGACTTTTCAGAGAATAAATGATAAGATTTTAGGAATTTTTTTGTAAGGTTAACATATAAAAGGCTGAGATTTTTTTATATGGTTTTCTTTCTTTCTTTATTTTTTTTCAGATAATAGTGGAAGAGATTTTATTATATACTCATTGTAATAAGTTTAATATAGTGTGATGGATCGTACTAAATGCAATAGACGATATTGATTTGACCAATTATATT
>BRYE01000005.1:13606036-13608536 GCA_030159115.1 Actinidia arguta var. hypoleuca | reverse complement strand
GGTTCCGAATGGTGGTAGGTTCGAATGCTGGTAGTCGTCGTAGGTATAGGGCGGAAGACGCCAAGTTCAAATGGCGCTCACGACTTGAATGGAGGAGTGCTTTGCTGTAAGGGTAAAATGGTCTGTAACCGCCAATTATTGGACCAGCTAACTGGGTTCAAATTTAGATAGATAAGGGATTCAATAGGAACACTTGATTGTTCAGGGACGAAATATATAGAAATTGAATAGTTTTAAAGATAAAAAAAATGTAATTTAACCAAAAATGATTTGTTAGCACATTAAAATTGACATTGCTCGGAGTTTTGATGTTGAGTTTATCATAAAATATTTCTATTCTTCTCTTATTCTATGAAGTTAAAATTCCAATCTATCCCCATGTAGGATGAGTTTGGGAGGAGAACTCGACAAAGTCATTCTAGTATCGCTGTGGAAATCTATTCACCTGGTCACCTGTAGGGAAACCCATATATATGTGGGAAATTACAGTGACTGTAAATGAGTACTACATTTTGGGACTAGTTGATGTGAATTCTTACAACTCAATATTATGTGCGATGTACAGCACATTTTGCTATATGCTTAGAGAAATATAAAGCACGACATCATATTAAAGAACTTGCGGTCCAATTTATACTAATGTGACGGGTCGAAGTTGTTCTTTTACTAACTTGGTATTCGACTGAAAGACGACTAATCTAGAAGATCAATCCTACTGTCTATTAGCAGGAGACTGGATTAAAGTTGGAACAAAGCCCCATACGAATTGACCCTGCTAAGAAGTAATAGCACCTAGAAGATTTGGAACCTTTTTGGAAGAAATTACAAAAAAAAGAATAATAAGTTTTAAATGTATTCAGTTTAGTTCTTATAGTTTTTAAAATTATATTTTGTACCTCATGTTTGTGTTTTAATGTATTCAGTTTAGTTCCTATATTTATTAAAATTACATTTTACACCCCGTGTCTTTGTTTTAATATCTTCAATTTAGTTTCTATAATTTTTTTAAATTACATTTTGTTTTATGTACTTTTTTTAGGCCCCTGGACTTGAAAATTAGGCTATTCACATGTTCTTTGAAAAACTAAACCTATATAAAAAGTGCTAATAAATTGGGAGTCCTCAATTTTACTCAAAATTGGGGAGGCTAAAGCCCTTACTTTAGTGGCATTAGCTCAGGACTGGCCGTGCCTTGGAAAGCACCAACAAATCTCCAAATTTGAGGCTAGACCATTGTTGATGATCAAATTTCGTCACGTATGAACAATCCAAATATAACTCAGATCAGCCCAAATTAAAGCTAAGCTCAATTTTTATGAAATTGGGTCATTTAGAAAATTGGCCCATATTGGCCTATTTCGATATTTTAGTCATTTTGCTTTATTTATTAAAAAATCAATCCAATATAGCCCTTAGACTTAGCTATTTACAAAGCCCAAGATTATTATATGGCTTAGCACCAAGTCATGACAGCCCAATTCACTTTGGCCCTTCTCGGCATCAAATCGATATTGTTTCGCATGGAGACAGCTTGCCCAGTCGATTGAAACAGTTCACAACACTTGGACAATTCAAACCAGCTTTATATATGTGAGACATGTATAGCTCTACCCACACCTCCCACATACTACATAATAAATTACAAGCCCAATGAATTCCATCTATAGGGCCAAATTTCATAAAAAAAAACCACAACTTCATAAAAAACCCACTTGGGCAAAACAAGCAACTTTTGGGTCACAGCTTAGTCCAATGCAGAGCGGTTCAAGCCTAGAATAAGCTTCATCAAGCCTATAAAATTATGGAGAACAAATCCCAGGACAGCCCAGGCCTAACCCCAGCTAATTTCCAGGCCCTCATGGCCAATTAGCCCAAAATGGATCTAATCCAGCCCAGTTCATGCATAATTCAATTTTGTTGGGAGGTAAATCAAGCATAATTTCAGTTTACCAAGGGGCCAACCCACTTCCATGGGGATTACCTTGAGAGATGTGGTTTGGAAAGCAAGAAAATATCTAAGGAACACAAAAGTGCACCACTTTAAGTTGAAAATTCATTGGACAATGAGCTAGTTGTCCTTAATGCCTTCTTTTAACTAATTGTTGCACTTCTATTTTTAATCTCATCTTAATAGGTGTCAAAATATTCATGGTTGAGTACAAAGCAAAGCTATGGCAAACTTTCAATCTGCACTGTGACAATCCTTTCTTATTGAGTATGACTTATACAGCCCTTTCAATAGGGCAATCATTCCATTTAATGTCTTAAACATGTGTAAATACTTGGTTAACCCCAATCCTCTGTATGTTGTAGCTTCATCTTCCTCATTTATTCATTACTTACAAACAAAACACTTCCATATATACATAAATCTTCATTAAAGCTCTCTCACCTATCTTCTCCCATGCCTTTATTCCTCTCTCTTATACTTTGAATACCTCCTCTACCATAAATACACACAGCCACATTATAAAGATTGTTTTACTCAGAGAATGCAAGC
>BRYE01000005.1:13593536-13596036 GCA_030159115.1 Actinidia arguta var. hypoleuca | reverse complement strand
TTCAAGTCATTGTTCGTGTGTGTGAGGGCAAAGTAGATGGATGTATAGGTGCGGAAAGAAACGTACATAGAGCTTGTTTGGATAGTAGCTATCCGTAGTTTTGATTTATTTGTTTTTTTGCAATAGTGAATCGGTCATTCATCTCTGTGTCTCATAAATCGATTCAATTAGTATATTTTAGTGTGTATATATATATTTTCTAGTAAATATTTTTAAATCTAATCAAAATTCTACCATTACAGATTTTTAAATTCAACAAAAATCAGAAAATATAAAATTTTAATTAAACGATATAAAAAATTACTGAGAACATCTCCAACAATATCCCTCATCTTCTCTCTAAATTTATTCAATAATGTCGTTGACAAAAATTTTGGGTACGTAACTAATCAGACACTTTTTATGAACTTTTTTATATGGGTGCTTGAAATTTTATCAACGAAAAATAAAATTAGAGATACTATATAAATTACCACGTAAAAATAGTGCTTCACCCCTTCATACAATTTTTGTAGTCGAATAATCTTTTCTTTGCCTTTTGGTGAAGGATAAAATTATATATGCCTGACTTACTTGAGAAAAACTTACAATATCATATACTAAGAATTCTTACTTAAAAAGTTATTTAATTTTTGGTTTGGATAAAAAAAGTTATTTAAAATTTCATTATTTAGGAAAATAGTATGGATTATTTTTATAAAGTTGTGAAATTATAAGTAAAAATTGAAGATACGATAGCATTAGAACCTTGAGGGCCAACTAATATAATCTCTTGGGTCCCATCACCATCAGGGATTCTCTGGTGGTCAAGCATTAACTTCCATCTCATGAATGTAAAAACACTTTCCTATTTGAGCGAGGGACAGTCTTGTCAATTAACTTATGACACCAAATTCACATCTGTACTGTACATGTCTCCATAAATTAATTAGAGAATAGGAAACTCAAATGAATCAAAGCCTAACCCAATTAGGAATCCCTTCCACTTCCGGATTTGGATTTGGATTTGGATTTGCCTATATATGGGGAGGATAGGTTGATGTTTTATGAAACAAATGTGTATTCTAGTACTTCTGGGTTTCGATTTTGTTTTTCTTTTTTTAATTTTGTGGTACCGCATAACTAAATAGGTTGATTTTTTATATTTTTTTGTTAATAATTTTTTTTTTCCGTTGTACAATGATACTTATGTACAAATTTATTGGTAGATTCCGTTTTAATTTATCTAAACTGCCTAATTTAAAAACCAATCTTATTGTTTACTAACGAACTAACCGACCTCAAACCATAACCTGTTCCAGAAGTAGAGGCCTAAAAACTCTAAGCCCAAAAGAGTAACCCAGATAAGCGTTGCATCAGGCACAAGCCCATATGTGAGAGTGGTCGAAGAAAGTTTGGGCTTGGACATCCTAATTTGTTGGGCCCAAAAAATAAAGAACAATCCTAAGCTATCAAGTACAATATCGGCACATTAGCCCATTCATTGTTATTTCAATCTTCAACGATCAAAGGCCTGATAAGTCACTATTCGAAAGAGTACCCTTTCGTGGCCTCTATCTCCGATTTATCTTTAGAATTCGAATTATTCATTTTATAAAATTTATTAAATAAATTATTTATGTAAAAAATTAGATGGATCAGACATCGATAGTCACATGATCTTACCATATTTGTTTTGAAATAAACAAATGACAACTGTGATTCTAATAATAAACTATTAGAGTCGGATCAAGTTATTTTTGGCATAAATTATATGCTCATTGAGCTCTACAAAATAAATGATTTAGATTATGAAGACGGGCCAATTGTGACCCCACCTAAAAAGCACTACATAGACCCCAAATCCCTAGGTTAACATGTTTAAAATAGCTGTAATTTTTAACGAAAATGGGCACAATATGAAACTTAAATTTCTTTTGCGTTTTAATATTGACCAAAAATCTTAGGGCAATCGTTATTGATATCCAACTCCTTATACTGATGACATTGCAAGCCCCATTCTACATATATACCAGTTAATTACTAGAGGAAACCTCAAGATAATCTAAAAAATCAGTGATAAATGGAAATATTAACAATGGATCCCCTCCTTAAATCTAGATAGAGGTTAACTTTTTTTTACGATCGTTTGGAGAAAATAAGGAAAAAGAATACTGTACTTGGCAGTAGTAATTAAGACTGATAGTGGTTAAACTAAGCAAGACCAACTTTTAACTCTCTCTATATCTTTCTCTCTTAGATTTCTCATGATCTATCAAACTTTTGTTGGTGGTTGTACTTTTGGGCTTCAGTCTTGGCCCTCCACGGTCCAAGCATCAACAACACTGGTTCTATTGTCCACCTAAAAAGTGGCATAATTGCCCAAGCAAGTCAACTGGCATGTTTTCCCATGGACTTGCTTTTAAAGGGGTGGTGGGTTCACCATCTCTTGCAATATATTATATATGGATGTAGTTTTTAATCATGCTCATGAAACTAGATAAATAAAAAATAAAAAATA
>BRYE01000005.1:13566036-13568536 GCA_030159115.1 Actinidia arguta var. hypoleuca | reverse complement strand
CGGTTCTCTCGGGGTCGAGTCGGGTCGAGTCGGGTCGGATTTACCCAGCTCATTTAGACTTTTGGTGAACACTAAAAAATACAAATAACTCCTACACAATTATATATTTTTTAAAATAATACAAATTAACATCCAATATAATTTAAAATAATACAAACCGAACCACTCCGAGAACCGTATTAATTTATTCTCGGGTCTATATATCGGTTCCGTATTCGGTTCTCCTTCGGATCGGGTCGGGTCGGGTAAAAAAAATTATAGAACCGACCCGAACCGGACGGGTATTTTATTTTTAGACCCAGAACCGAACCGAGGTGATGGTAGACCCGAACTAACCCGACCCAATGAGGTCGGTTCTGGTCGGTTCTCGGGTCCGACGGGTATTTTGGACACCCCTAGTTGAAGGGGTAAAAAAAAACTATTTTTATTATTTATAATAAAAATATATTTTTATTATTTATTAATTATAAAATTGGTTGAACCGGTTGAACCGTAGTTGAACTAGTGAATCGTTAAACCGATGCTTTGACCGGTTCAATATCCTGTTCGATTCTGGTAACTATGGTTAGGTATGCTACTTGAAAAATCTTTTATAATTGATTGTAAAATTTAATGTAATGTTTCTATGTTTATTATTTTGAAAAAAAAAATTAGCAATGTGGGGATCGATTTATAATCGATTGTGAGTGTGCATTAGAAAAACCTATTACAATCGATTGTTCAATCTATTATGAGGTTATGGGTATTTTTTTACAAGTGTTGAAAAAATTATGAGTAGGTATAGTTAGAAAAAATTGACAATTGATTCTATAATCCATTTTGGGGTTATGGGTGTTTCTTTAAAACTTTTGGAATAGCTTTAGAATCGATTGAGAATTGATTGTCAGCTGTCATCAGAAGACTATTGCAGTCTATTGTTCAATGATTTTGCGATTATGGGTGGTTTTTAATTACTGTTAGAATGGATTATGAATTGTAGAGTTTAGAAATCTAGGGCTTTTTTTGTTCGTCAATATTGAAACCAACAATGATGCAAGGAACCACCACCAAAAGGAGATTCCTACCTTGTAGGCTTGGTTGAAGGCTTTGATGAAGTTTTTGTGGCCAACTTCTCCGGCACCGTTGTCGAATCACGGAGAAGAGGTTTAGTGGCTTTAACGAAGGTTTTGGGGCCCTCCTTGAATACTGAACCCAATGATGGTTCGTGCACCGAACCACCACCAAACACATGTTGGTGGTTCATCGGAGGCAGAAGCTTGTTCTAAGGCTTCGTCAACGACTTTTCGGTCGCGGTTTTCGAATCCAAAAACTAGGCAAAGAGGGAAGAGAGCTGTGAATCGGAGGCTTGGTCGGGCACTTCACTGTCACGCCGTCTTCGAAGGAGAGAGAAGGAGTGAGAGTCGATGGAGTTAATAATGGCTGGAGAGCGGGGGGGCTCTTGCAAAACCTAATAATGCTAGGGTAAAAATATTTTTTCTCCAACAAATGCAAAACGACGTCATTTTAACCGAATAAATACAAAATAACGTTTTATATTTAGGGAAGAAACGCAAAAAATAAATAGAACGACGTCGTTTTGTATTTATTCGGTCAAAATAACGTCGTTTTACATTTGTTGTATAAATATTGTACAAAAATTATTGTAACCCTAGCAATTTTCCGTGGTAACCGGTGTAACTGTTTGCCAAAAAAACTTTATTAAACATTTTAAAGGTTAGGATTAAAAGCAAGTGAATCTAATGGTTAAAATGTAAAGTATGTACCAAAAATGTAAAGGGTGTAGTATCATAGTCTTTCCAAATTAATAAAGTATACTTTTAGTAGGTATTTTAAACTAAGTCAATTGTTGCAGTTTTTAGTAAGCCAAAATTACTTAAAATGAACTAACAAAAAGCTATCACAAACAAGACCTTAAGCATTACCATGTTAATAGGATTCTTCTACCTAGAGATTTGAAATTTAGACGTCTACACCCTATTTATTAACCAAACATGACATGCTTGATTGGCATATAGATTTCATCTTGACTTGAGATGATGATAAAAATAGTTACGCCTTGTGAAAAAATTATTTAATATTTTATAAGCAATATTTTTTTCCATATAAATAGTAAGTCATACCGTAAATTTAATCAGTAAAACTCACTATTATACTATAAGAAGAGCGAATAATGCAAAGTAATGAATAAATTAGCTACCTTGGCCCTTATTTATGCCAAAATAATAGGTACACACTCATTTTTTGTACACACTCAAACACGCCATCTCACAAATACAGTGGGGTCTACTTTAATTAAGGCGGGGCTCACTGTGTTTGTAAGAGGGTGTGTCTGAATGTGTATAAAAAATGAATATACGTATAATTGTTCTTATTTATGAGGCTGGCATTGGACGATGTAGAACCCGCATATCATCACACACTTAAATGCACTATTGCCAATACCATTGAAGATCAAGCAGTTGGAGGACCAGCAACATAGATGTTTGCTCAGAAATCAAGG
>BRYE01000005.1:13538536-13541036 GCA_030159115.1 Actinidia arguta var. hypoleuca | reverse complement strand
CATTATTCCCAACATAATCAGAAAACTTTCTCAACAATTACTGTGTGAAAAATACAGAAGAAGAAAGAGAGAGAACTTAGGTCTCGTTTGTTTGTCCGGATTAAGCGTGACTGGACAACAAATCAAGATCAGTCCTGTGTTTGTTTACAAAAAACAATTCCGGACAAATAATCCGATCGGACAAATAATCACATATGCGGGACTATACTGTCCCGGAAGGAAGGGTGGGACTCTTTGTCCGGGACTAGTCCTAAAGATAAAATTACTTTTTTGTCCTAATTAATCCGAGTAGTCCAGGGACTAATAGTCCGGAGAATATTAATCAGGAGTTGAGTAGTCCAGAGACTATTAGTCCGAAGACTCCTTGTCAAGTCCAACAAACAAACGAGGCCTTAGAGAGAGAAAGTAGTGTTCTTAGACTTCTTGCTACAATGAATTGTTACGGAGTTACACCTCAAGATTTATATCATACATCTCCAGAGACCTAACCTTCTAACTAATAGCATTGCTATACCTCTCACAAATACAACAGACACTATTAACTAACTAACAAACTCATTAGTTAGCTAATTAATCACTAACTCAGTAAGTCTCCTTTACACCCCACCCCGCAAACTAAAGGCCACTGGGTGTACCATTAGTTTTTTCCGAAGCCATTCAAACCGAGCCACAGGGAGGGGCTTAGTGAAAATGTTAGCTAAGTTGATCTGTAGAGCTAATGTGTTGAACATGCATTGCTTTCTGAAATACTTTTTCTCTAATGAAATAAAAATCAATCTCAAAGCGTTTGGTTCAACCATGATAAAGAGGATTATGCGGGAGGGCAATGGCTGATATATTGTCACACCAAATTGTAGGCGGTGAAGAGAGAGGAACTACAGAGCAAGAAGTAAATGAGTAATCCAAAGCAGAACTCAAAGGAGTAATGAACTCAGAGATAAACTTGTCATTGTTCCCAGTAATAATAAGATCATCAACATAGACCAAAAGGAAGGTTAAGTCCTGACCCTTCTTGAGAACAAACAATGACACATCAGCTGAACTATTGATAAAGCCTTGTGAATGCAGAAACCAAAGGTACCAGCCCTTGGGGCTTGTTTCAAACCATACACCGCATTATGAAGTCTATAGACATAGTCTGGATGATGAGGATCAACAAACCCCTTTGGTTGCTGCATAATAGACTGAATCTTCTATCACACCATGAGGAAAGGCATTAGATACATCTAACTGCCTTAA
This sequence comes from Actinidia arguta var. hypoleuca, assembly GCA_030159115.1. NCBI lineage: Eukaryota > Viridiplantae > Streptophyta > Magnoliopsida > Ericales > Actinidiaceae > Actinidia > Actinidia arguta. The sequence continues at coordinate 13,539,797 of BRYE01000005.1, read as the reverse complement.
GGTCCCACTTGTAAGAGATAGCCATGGATAAAACAACCCTTAAAGTAGGTTGTTTGATAACAGGACTGAAAGTTTCAGTATAACCCAACCCTACAGATTACTGATTGTTTTTTGCTACCAATCGAGCCTTATATCTTGCCACTGAACCATCTGAGTTTCTTTTGATCTTAAAGATCCATTGACAACCAATCAGATTAACTAGAGACCAAGTCCCTTGAGAAACAAGAGCAGCATACTCTTGATCCATAACTTGTTGCCAAGCTTTATGTTTAACAGCCTCAGTAAAACTATGGGGTTCTGTTTGAGGAGAATCTGAAAGAACAGAATGAAGAGACAAGGGAACTCAAGGCTTAACAATGCCATGCTTAGATCTGGTTATCATAGGGTGTTGGTTTTGACCAAATTCGGTTTGATTTTCGGTTAATTCGGTTTGAACCGAATAAATTACAAAGATTAATTACAAAAAAACATAGATCGACCTTAGCCATACATTCGCAATTACAGAAAGACCTCAGCCATAGATCTTAGCCATACAAAAAACTAGTTTTTTCATAGATTCACATATACACAGAGAGAGAGTCGACCTCAGCCATAGATCGCGATTCTGTAGAGCCAAGAGGAGAGAGAGGCAGAGACGATGAGGGACTACGGCAGAGACAACGACCTTACCCACCACCGGAATCCATCAGATGTTTTAGAGCCAAGAGAAGAGAGAGGTAGTGAAGGCGAGAAGGCAGACGACGAGGGAGCCGGACTACGTCTCTAACGGACATCCCTCCCCCACCGCCGGCACCCATCGACGGTGTGGAGTCGAGTTTGACGGGTGGAGTCGTGAGAGAGACGAACTCGAGCGGCTAGGGCAGCAGAGCCCATTTTACTTAGTTTGTGTTTTTGAATCAACGGTGTAGATCTAATTGGAATAAAAATGGATGGTGCGATGAAGTTAAATTGGACTAAATTAAAGAATGTAAAATTCAGAGCTAAATTAGAATAAACTGAAATTTTTGGGCTAAATTGGAATAAGATGAAATAACTATTTTGATTTTCTTCGGTTGGGTTTAGTTAATATGATTTTTTAAATTTAAAAATTGAAACCAGATTAATTCGGTATTTTATATTTCAAAATCAAAACGATTGAGCTGGTCTACGAAACTAAATTAATCTATTTTTTTTAATTAATTTTTTGATCTATTCTGTATTTTCGATTTTTCTTTATAACCCGTAATCCTAGGCTTTAACTTTTGTTGTTTTCTACAATCTC
>BRYE01000005.1:13513536-13518536 GCA_030159115.1 Actinidia arguta var. hypoleuca | reverse complement strand
AAGGGATTTATTTATATTCTGATATTACGACAAGATGTTGTAATGTTATTTCGCTGACTTTTCTTTATTTTGAGTTGTTGCTTACGTGGCCGGGTCTTGTTTGACTGGGGCGTGACAGAGGTCGCATCTCGTCACTAGTTTTTGAAGATGATGGTAGTCGTGATCATCTTCAAAGTCGATCCATTGGAGTATACCGATTACCATTTTGTCGCTCTAGATTCCAAACTTTCTCAGTTAGGGTTACGGACGTAAAAAGTCATGCGATCCCATTACAAGGAAAAAGGTGATACTATTTGAACCCAGATTTTCTCTATCCCCACCTAAAAAAAATTAAATTTAGTTTATTACACATGTGCCCCTATTCAATTTACCAAAAAGACAAAACAGATTCTCATTCACGATTGAAATCACCCGGACAAAAAATACCAAACAGGTACTTACGATCTTAAGGCTGTGTTTGGATTAACGACTTGGTGAAATTAAAAAAAAAAGTTTAAGATTCTAATGATACAGATTTAAATTTTTTTTCTTCCTAAAATGTATATAGAACCAAAACTATCAAAATCCATCAAATTATATTCAAAAAACACCACAAGCTGAGTTAACATGCTTTGTGGGCCAAATTCCCCATTGCCACTCTTTGTGGAGGATGCAAGTAAAGATCTATTAGATGGTGGTTGTTTTAAATTACATAACAAGCAGCCAAATTGCTGAACAATATGCGTAAAATAATCCCAATAATTGTGTGAAGGTACCTGCAAGGGCGGAGGCACAGTTAAGGACGTGGGGTCAATTGTCCCCACTAAAAAACATTACTCTATCAATTCACTGAAAAAAATACATTACTAATACAATTTTGACCCTATTAAAAAGAATTAAACTATTATTCTATAATTATATATAACTTTATGATTTTGACCCTACCGAATTAATATCCTGGCTCCACCCTGGGTACCTAGATGGTCTGGGACGAGGTGCAACGCCAGGAATTGGGGTTGTGGTGCTGGGTAAGGTATGTGATGTATATTATATTTAAAAAAATTACACTATTAACCCACTGAAAAAAAAATACATTACCAATACAAATTTTGACCCCATTGAAAAAAAATTAAACTATTATTCTATAATTATATATAATTTTATGATTTTGACTCTACCGAATTAATATCCTGGCTCCACCCTGGGTACCTAGATGGTCTAAGACGAGGTGCAACGCCAGGAATTGAGGTTGTGGTGCTGGGTGAGATATTTGACGTATATTGTAGTATTTTTTTACAACTAAATAACTATTTAAATCCCAGAAGGCCTCTCATGCAAACTAAGCACACCACAATGCAGGCCAGAGTCATTACACATTACAAGAGCAAAGAAATCAAATTAGAAATGACTTCAATCATGCACGGACAAAATTAGCTGGTCTCAGAACTCTGACCCGCCTTTGAAACCAAAAGAATATTACAAGGCACGAGTGTTCGAGGCACCGACCCGTTTTAAAAACACCACCATTCTGATCACAATTCCATTTCCATGGACAGTGGTTAATGAGTACAAATAGGGCAGCAAACAAATCGAATTGTTGTCGAACAAGTTTGGACTCGGCTAGCAGGGGTGGGACTACATGTATTCTAGTAGGTTTAAGTGAAATCACTGGATTTTTAGTTTTTTTAAGGATGTATGTGGTATTATATATAAATTTGGTAGGACAACATTGAAATTTTCACTCTAAGAAAATTTGTTTATTAGGGCTTAGTTTAAGCTAATTTAACATTTTTGGTTTCTGAATTCTTTCATTTTTAGTCAACTTTATTCAACGTTTGATCAACATAACATCTTAATGAGAGGAATATAAAAATAAAAAAATATTGATATAATTTGAAAAAAAAATTCAATAAAGACAAAAAATCATATCAATATTCTTTTACTTTTAGATTTATCTCATCAAAAGCAACTTAAAAAGTATAAAATCTTAATCAAACGGGATGAATAAATATCACTAAAAAAAAGTCATTAAATGAGCTCAAAAGCAGTTAAAAGTTAAAATGAATAATTTGGCTAGCTCAAACTCGGCTTAAATTGAAATTGAATGATCATTTGTTCAGTGACACTACTAGACAAAAATCCTAACTACCCTATTGTTAACTAGGTTCGTTATGGAAATAAACAAGCCCGAGCCCCAATATAAGACTTGTTTAATAAACAACTCGAGCTTGGCTTGAATAAGGTTCAAAAAATATAAATTATAAAAGTATATATTATTACATAATTTATGAAGAGTGAAATTCCTAAACTTGTCATTTCCATCTAAGAGCCATTTCCATCTAAGAGTATATAAAAGGATATTTTCATATTCTTAAAAATTATTTCTGTTAAAAATTAAATAAGATGTAAAATAATGAATGCCTTTATTGTAAAAATATAATCTTAAAAATTATTTTACAAAACTAACTCTGAAAACTTCATCGAATATATAGGTAATCATAAAGAATGCGGAGCAAAAAGGGAAAAAGAAAATTCCCCCTAAACTTTCATCCAAATGTCTCATAATACACTTATCATTTGAAAACACATCCATTAAATTCTTGACATTTTAAAATATTCATCAATTCTCCCCCCGATCAGACCCATCCCTGGGCCAAGGCCCACCAGGGCATGGCCTAGGCCCCCAAAAATTCTCAAATTTTATGGTCCCCAAAAATATTCAAAAAAAAAATTTGGGCAATTTTAGTGATAAATATTTTTGTGGATTTATTTTTCTTAATGATTCTAATATTTTAAGTTGATTTTTACATGTTTGAATTTTAGTTATTAAAATATAAAATGCCATATTTTAAAAATTGGCTTGGGACCCCCAAAAACTCAGGAACAACTTTGCCCCCGATGTCAACGTTTTGGATAAAAAAATTGTCATTTCTTTTCAATAGCCAAAATATTGTAGATTTATTAACCGATTTGGTGCGAAATTCTAGTAATTTATGGCGCTCAAATCCTAATTTTACTAATTTACTAATGGTTAGAGAGAGAGAAATCGTAATTGTAAGCCCTAAACCCTTATTCCCTTCATTTTTCATTGACTTTGTACATATCACATGTGCAAAATTAGACTAATTTTTTTTGAAAACATTGACATGGACATCTGGATCAAAAAATATATCACGTAGGTAACTTTCATCATTAATTTGACTGAAGTTAACATTGGAAATCGAATTGATAGATATTTTAAAAAGTAAGATGTTTAATTTATGTTTTTCAAAAGACAATGTATATACGAGACATTTTGATAAAAGTTTAGTAGAGATTTTAATTTGAAACTGCTTCTTACGTTTTATTCGAAGTCGAAGAATGAAGGATGAACCATGTGTTTTTCAGTTTTTGTTCTCAAACAAATATTCCCAGCAATATAGTACTCCTACGGAGTCAAGTATTTACTCTTGGACTGACCTCTACGGTCCAAAAATTTTTATGTGTTCTATGGGAGAGAAGTGAAGAAGAGACAAGATAGATAAGAAAAGTTTTGCATTGAAAAGGAGAGAGAGTGATGAAAATCATTCAGCGTTTATATAATGCTTGATATATAACTTTCCCTACCCACCATCGGGTAACTCCACCCAATATTTAAGAGAAATAATTATGTGTTGTTGGAAAGGTAAAGATAATACTAAGAGTGGCATTGCAAGTGGAAATAACTTTGAATTTGGACTAATATTTCACACTTCACTTTTGGAAACCTTATTGCAAGTCTCTCTGAATGGTATTTGGGAAAGCGTGTTTGTGTTTGTTCACAAGATAAACAAGTTAGATCCACTAACAAGGGTCCTTGATTAATTACACTTTCTATTATGGAAAGTATTAGTGAAACACTTTTTTGGCAGCTAGGCGTTGCTTTTGCACTTTGAAGAGACGCTGGTGCACAACTAGGAACAACTTGCATATATTGATGTGATATGGTACGAGTTTGTTCTCAGTATGGTCCCAACAATAATATATGTTTTATGATTGAAATGATTATTAACTTAGGCCCACTTTGGGCTGGTTTGTTTTTTTGGGATTTTGCTAGCTGTTTTTGAGTTTGAGTTTTAATTTTTTTTCACCATTTGATTAAAATTTATACATTTTAATTACTCTCGATGATAGAAATATTAAAATATAAAAAAATATTCAAATTTAAAAAAAATGTTAAAGGCAAAAAAAATTGCTAATTTGTAGGGTAAAAATAATTTTTTTTTCTTTAGTGATTTTTTTTTAAATTTAATAAAATTTAAATTTTTTTAATTTTTTTCATCAAGAGGAACTAAAAAATATAAATTTTGATCAAACAGTTAAAAAAATTGACTAAAGACAAAATAAAAAATAAAAATCAAAGCAGCTGAAAAATCTAAAACAAAAAAGCTAGCTCAAACTTAGCCGATGTGATCCCTTGAGCTCCATCCATGGTCCCTCCAATTTTATTTTTTTGTTTTGAGAGTTCTAGGTTTTTAAGGGGCATCCATTTAATGCAATCAAATTCAAATAAAAATGTATTGACTTTTAGTATTTGCCCTTTTATATACGCATTTATATTATGATTATTTTAAAATGATAAATTTAAAATATCAACAAGTTTGATTATTTGACTTTTTAAAGTGGACAATTACTTTGGGTAATACTAGCTAAACTGAAAAAATAGACAAATACAATGGGAAAGAAGAAGCATTTTTTTTGTCATATTTGTATTTTATGCATTTTCGTGGTTTAATTTTTTGTATTTTAATTTTGAACATGTAACATTAAGAGAAGATCGATGTATTGGGGGTAATATGTACACTAGCATGGTGTATATATGAGGTTCTATAACGAACATCTCCAATGTTTTAGTTCATTTGAATGGCTTAACGAGCTTCAATCTTTTCATCAAACTTGTATCCTCTTACAAACAATACAACAAGAAGAAGAATATTGAATTTAGCTCGATCGTCGTACCCATGTTTGTCACGTGCTTTTATGACACATTTGACTAAACTTTT
>BRYE01000005.1:13476036-13478536 GCA_030159115.1 Actinidia arguta var. hypoleuca | reverse complement strand
GCTTAAAAAGCCTGCTAAAAAGCAAAATGACAAACACAAAAAGACAGCTTCCTTTGGCTCCCTAACTTTTAAGTTTTTTTCTAGCTCATATAAGCAAGATTTTTATGCATTTTAATTATTTTGACCCAGCCAAACTAGCTTTTGTCTTTTGTACTAGAAAAGGAAAAAACTAGCTTACTAGAAGTTGCTAAACTAGGCCTCAGCATAACTTATCCAAAGGCCTTATACAAGGATTATTGTCTGCAAGTCAAATGCCCAACTAGAGGACAAGGGCGACCCATGTCTCCGATCCTTAATACCTTAATATCAATCCCGACCAATGTTCCAAGTAGTTATGACTAGGTTTCAGTCCATAGACACCACACCACAAAGAGATGACCTAAATGCCATGAAATATACCAGCTAATTGTGGCAGAAGAATAACGGAGTTAGATGGAAAATCTGAGATTAGATAAGAAGTTTGAGAACTTCTGTCTCTAACTCTCTAGATCTTGCTTAAATCTTCTAAGACCAAAATTGATTGCAGGACTTTCGAGATTAAGAGGGTTAAAGATTATTGATCCAAACACGTTCAATCTCAAAACAAATTTTGGTTCCAAATCAGTCTCATCCTTCATTTGGTAGGGCATGAATAAGGAAGTAGGCCTACATTTGGGATTGGGATGGGGGTGGGGGGCAGAGTTGGTTGAAGGGGATATAATCTCACCCCTAAGATTGCACATCAAACATGGGGTTCAAAATAGCCAAATCCCTGGCCCATAATACTTGTATTAAGTTTCTAGCCACAGTTTTTACCAAAACCAAGAAATGATACGTAGAAGCTTTTGATACTAGGAAATTAAGGCATGGATTGGACAATTTTTAAAAATTTGGTATGTCTCGTGTTTGATGTGCAATCTCAGGAGTGAAATTGTATCCCCCAATCAACTATATGCCTTATATGGAGGATCATTCTAATCCCATGGAGCTGAGTTTGCTAATCCTACATTTCCCTCACCTCTATGGTGGGCCCCACTCCTCTCTCTCTCTCTCTTTCCCATGCTCAAAAAGAGGATATCATTAATTTGGAACCAAACTTTGTTCTAGGATTGAATATCCCATGACTAAGAATCTTTACTCTTCCTAATCCCATGTCTAGTCCTTCGGCAAAACTAACACGGTATACATGGGATTGTAAGCATAAAAAGTCTTGAGGGACTAAGCACTATTAGTTCTAGGATTTATAATCTAGTGCAATCCTATTTAGTGAAACAAACTAGGCCTAGTTCAAGACATCAACAAATAACCTAGCAATGTCTTCACGAATGCAAAAATTGCTGGGTAAAGTATTCGTTTAAAGCAGTAATTATATGATATGACTAATCATATTGAGGACCATATCATATTTTTTTTTTTTCCTTCTTTCTTCCAAAAAGCTAAAATCTAAGTTAAAATGGTAAAAATCTTGTACACAACATTAATGTTTTGTTTGACGATTTTATGGTGCCAAATGCACTATGCTTGGCTTAGATCATCTCCATTCCATGTCTGGAATGGACCTCTCAGTTCCCATAAATTAAACATGAAACTAGAAATCAATGGCCCAAAAGGGGCCAAAATCAGGTGTATTTTCGGAAAAAGTCGTTTAACACCATATTGACACTTTAAGTTGCTGAAATTTTGTATTATACTTTATAAAATTATTTTTTGAAATTCAAAAAGAGATTTGAAATATGATTCTAATTTTTAAGAACTCAAAAGAAAGAAAAGATGCTGATATAAAGTTTGAAACACCACAAAAAAACTATGTTACCATGACGAGAGCTACAAAACCGAACCCTATGGAGTATCAAGCTGATTGCGAAAGCAGCAAACAGAAAATTTTAGTAATAAATATAAGATTTGACAATGTAATTATATCCATATATAAGGGGGAAGAATTCACTATCTCAACTTCCTTATATAAACTTTCAAAAAGAAACAAGAGTGAATAAATTTTGAGATGGACGAGTCAATTAGGACCTTGAGATGCCCAATGATGTGTATTCTAGTTAAACTCTCTTCATTCAACTTTTCTTAAAGAGCCTTAATGCTAAGACTGATACACAAAGGGTAGAGTCACCTATAATCTGCTAAAAATATTCTCCAAGGGGACATGAAATTTTGAATACATGACAAAATAATGATTTTAGAGAGTTAAGGTTACGGGAAAAAATTCCTTCTACGGGGATATTGTGCATACTTGTATGTGTAGTTGTGTACAAATTGATGAACTTGCATTTAAATATAAAGTTGCAGCCTCACCATCTCATCTTCTTCAAGATTCTCAATTTGTTAGTAATAAGTTATGAAATCATGAGGCCCCAACACCATCACTGTGATGGCGAGGAATGAAAAATAATTGAAGAATCAAAGGAAAAAGTGAGACCTGCAAGAGAGTCCAAGCATGTCACTGAAACAGAGCAACCTTCCACGTTCATTGTTCCATAGAGAAAGTGTGTGCAAACCTGAAGTGCACAGG
>BRYE01000005.1:13461036-13468536 GCA_030159115.1 Actinidia arguta var. hypoleuca | reverse complement strand
CCAATAGGGTTTGAATAATAGAGTCATGGGTGCCATCCTTACTGTTGATGGCGAAGTGAGAATTTAAATTTACGAAACCTAACCAACCATTAACTAATTGGGTTTTGGCGATGCCAAGTCCAGCAATTGCTTCAGGGTGAAAAGCAAAAAAAAGACCACACCACTGAATGACCCTCTCATTTCTCTTTAAAATAAATGGGCAAATTACATTGACCTCCCCTGAGGTTAGGGTTGAATACAAATTCCCCCTCAGCTTCTAAAAATTACACCGCCCTCCCCTGAGATTCATAATGAGATTGCACTTTCACCCTTTCATTAGTTGACCGTTAAGTCAACTAATACCTTTAAATGATGTCAGCACTCAAAGGTTACTAAATACCAAAATTAACCTTCAGAATTATCCTACTTAAAAAGGAATTCCTATTTCTCTTTTAACTGCCCCCCTCCCCCCAAAAAAACAAAAAAAAAATACATATGTATACTCTCTTTTTAATTACCCCCCAAAAAATCATCTCTTTTAATTTCCCCCAAAAAACTACATTTACATATAATATATATCTCTTTTTATTTAACCAAAAACATCATATTTCTCTTTAAATTGCCCCCCACCCCAAAATAAAAATAAAAATACATATTTATAATTCCCATGTTTACCCCGAATTTTTTCAAGTCTTGGTACATAATTCCAAAGCGGATTGCCATCTTCAACATTAGAAGGGGTGCTACTAGCACTTGTGGAAGAAGACATGTCCTATAACCATTAAAAATACAAAAAATGAATATATAAAAAAAATCAGTAATAAAATGCTAAAATGGACAATGTGCTATGAAGCACGGACACTTCAAATTAGTTGCCGTATCCGTGTCCAACACGTGTTGGACAAACCACTTGGCGTGTCTATTTTTTTTATTTTTTGTTTTGTCGGACACCTTGGGGACACTGCACAGACACCCGTGTCCTTGCTCTGGACATGCGTGTACGCAACCATGTCCTTGTCTATGGGTGCTTCTTGGAGAAAATGCAACATGTAGGAAAAGGTTAGGGAGCCAAGATAAATTTAGTTAGCCAAGAGCATAACTTTGCAATTTGTTTAAATTCACATTGGATTGTGCTTATTGTGCAAAATGTGTGAATACAATGCCCATTTCTTTTTGTTGTAATAAATTCATTGTAATTTTAAGTCCAATACATTTTATGAGGTGAATTAAACTTGAACCAAATCTAAGCTACTATGCCTTTCTTTGTATAAACATATTTTCTTATTTTATTTATTCTATAAAATATATATTTAATACATTTTATTCAGCATGTCCCTCGCGAGTCGCAGGCATGTCCCCACTAAAAATTTAATAAAAATAACGGGACATGTAGTGTCGCCTGCACGTCGGACAAGGATACGAGGACCTCGACAGCGTGTCAGTGCTTCATAGGTTATAAGCAATGGGTAATTGATCGATCCCTCTCTCTTCTCCACCACAATTCTTTATGTCGTGTGTGTGTGTGTGTGTGTGCGCCCGCGCGAAATAGCGATGATGATGATGGTGGTGGTTGTATGTATCATAGGTGAAAGAAGGGATAGGGATTGGTAGTTCTGGCCTTCTAGGAGTGGCCATGGGGTTTGGATTGGGCAGCGGAGTTTGGTTGGGTTAGGGCATGGGGGTTGTGTAGGAGATATGAAAGAGGATTTAGAGTAGTAAATTTGTTGTCAAGTTGAGGGCAGTATGGTAAAATTGTGTTTTTTTGTTACCTCCGTTAGGAAACAAACACTGAGAGGGGAGGTCAGTGTAATTTCTAGAAGGTGATGGGAGAACCTATATTAAAACCAAACCTTAGGGGAGGTCAATGTAATTTGCCCAAAATAAATCTATTGACAATGGGATCCAACAACTCAAGAAATCTATGCACCACACGTGGATGTACGGCAACAATGGTAGTATGCTTCCTCAAGTTTTTTTTTCTTCCTTTTTCATAACAATTTCTCACGAGTCTTATGTGTAATCATCAGGTAATAGATTTTGAAATGAACCAAATACATTATTAAAAGCAAACTACAGTCACAAGCCTAATGATCATGCAGGAAAATAGTAGGTTCAACAGATTATGCTGAAGCAAGAATCAACAAAATTAGTAGCTTGTCAGTCTTCCTATGCCAGAGTTTTTTCCTTTTTGGGGAAAGCTTCTATACCAAACGTTGTAGACAGTACTTGGTCTCAATCAAAGAAGGAAGTTGATCTGCCGTTCCTCTTCCTTCTTTATCGTAACATTTTCTCTTTGCAAACACGCCTTATTGAAACAAGTCTACAAATACATTTAATTGTTATTTGGAATGCAAATAGTTTCAGTAAGCAGAAGAGGAACAATAATGTGGTACATTACACACCGAAACATATGGGAAGTCAGTTTCTTTATATACAATATCAATAATGTAACATAGAGATAGATAAACTGTGTAACTATGTCCTGCATGATATTCTCCATAATTCATAATTACATAGATTTGGATTATTAGATTGCAGTAAGGTACTTTCATAATGTAGAGTGATATTTTCAACAATTAGACACTTTACGAAGAATAAGACACCGAAATGCTGTGAATTCCAATATAGCGAGAGCTACTATTGCTCTCTTTATGAGTATTAGCTTACCAAACTTTGCTCTTTCCCTGTCTTAATTCATTATATATGACCAGCTCCCTCATAAGATAAGCTTTTCAGGAAATGAATGTGAAAAAAACATTTGGTATTGCTTTGGATGACTAATTTAGGTTTACAAAAAAAGTGTAATATATTTTAGGGATGGCATCAGACCACAGTGCTATGTTATTCATGCTTTCTGGTAACTGTTGCAAGGCTTCATACTCAAAAACAAGAAGGTTTCTGAGAGTAGACTATAGAGTAGCTTAATCAGCAACCAACACTTTAACCATACTTAAACGATAGAAGCACAACAAGCCAAAAACTGGACAATCAAAATCTAGATGCAACACTTACTGCTGCAATTGTTAATTATTTCAAACACTGAAACAGACCACTTCTTCTAAATCAGAAACTGCAATTGACTCCACCCATCCACCACCATTGCCGCCATGACACTGCCACAGGAGTACCCATTTACCACAATGCCACCACCTCCTCCACTAGCACTTCTCCATCACACCACCAACACCATCATCCTTCTACCTCTGCAGCGCCTCCACTGCCACCACCACCACCCCGTCCCTCTACCAGCACCTCCGTACCATATCACCCTTCACCCATCCACCACCATTGCCTCCATGACACTGCCACATGAGCACCCATTCACCACAATGCCACCACCTCCTCCACTAGCACTTCTCCATCACACCACCAACACCATCATCCCTCTACCTCCGCAACGCCTCCACCCACCACCACCACACCGTCCCTCTACCAGCACCTCCGTACCATATCACCGCCACAACCATTATCCCTCTACACCATCACCCCTCTACACCATAGTACACCACCACGCCACTGCCACCCTTTCGCCACTATTAACACCATCCCTTTTCGACTATCACAAGAAATACCACCACCACTCCGCCACCATCATTATTGCCACCGCCACCACATAACCACCTTTAGCAACACTGCAACCACCATTATTTAGGTAGACTTTGAAATTTCATGATTTTAGAATAAAATAATCTAAAGAGAAAATTTAAATAATAAATTTCAATTTTTAATTTTTTCTACGTCCCACACAACTTATTTTAATTCAGCACTTAAAATATATATCAAACAACTTTCTAACTTAAAAGGTTCAGCAATTTTTAGTACTTAATTTTTCAATTTTCAGTTTTCAAAATTCAGTTTTATGAAACAACCCCTAAGAAAAAGACTGAAAAGAAGGAAGAGATCCACATTGGCAACTTGGCATATAACAGAACTTTTGTATAATTTGACAGAAGATCTAACATAGGACCACAACACTACCAAATAACTTTTCTGCAGATCCAAAATAACTATTTTGAGTAGTGTGCCACCTGATGCCCCTGTTCTGGGGACTCCATAGACTAACATGCGAGTAACACAACAAATAGAGTATTCCCTGTATATGTTTCATGGACTTTACAACATTTGTAATATCCACCTCAGACACTTCACATCTGGCTAACAAATATGCTTCCAACATGTCAAGTTGGACATGCATCCAATATGTATGTATAAATAGTCAAGTACACAATGTAAGCATAACTATGCATACGACTTCCCCTTATGTATAAGGGGTTCTACACAAGTTTATAAATACTATTCTACAAACTACTATAGAGTCTAGACAAATGAAAACATAAAATCCGAAGTCTGGATAAAATGGGCAAAGGTATTCAACCTGACAGAATCTGGAAAAAGCTGAATGTGAATGGGTGTATTTAAAATTAATTCTCAATAGTTAATTTAACGAAGAACATAATTTTACCCTTTTTATTTTACCTTTATCACTGGTTTCAGGATCAAACGTTCCCCTGGTAAGCTATCCTGAATAACTAAAAGAGTCTCCATTGTGAGGTTCCTAAAGCATTCGAAAAGGGAATAGAAGAATCAAGCTGCTAAATAGATTGCACGCCCAACTTCCCATCATCAACAAGGGAATTACCCGATGTCACAAGTTATGTATTGCTGTTCAAATGGCACACGTGCATGCACACAAAAACACGTGTGCAGAAACATAATTTTTTTAAAGAAATAATGGCATTATTACAAAGCATTAAACTTCCTATCCGGAATGTTCTGGATTGGCATAAATAAGCATCATAAGAAATCAATTAGAACATACTGTAATGAACAGGAACACTTACCATCATCAGGTGCTCCATCCCCACGATTTGAACTGTCATCTTGTTCAGCATTACTTGAAACAGAAGCTACAGATGATTCACCATTTATTGCATTTTTGACAGATCCATTTTTGTCAGAGAGTTGTTGAGATTCGCCCTCTTTCTTTGGCACGGTACCCAATGGATCAGCCTCTTCTTGAGCTTTATACAGCAACGCACATCCATATTTATAGTATGCATTAACACACTCAGGAGCAAGTTCCCCAAAATGGCCAACTCTGATTGGGGGAAAATAAATAAATTTTTGGATACAAAGAAATGCAATGATGAATATAATTATCATGGGATAAGGGAAGGATCACAAATAAAATGCAACAGCTCTCCATAATCCTAAAGAAACTGGGTGCAAAAATAGTGATGCCAACTATTAAAAAAAATTGCCAGCATTACCAATTGCTCCTTATCACTTTGTATATTGTAAGCTTGCACAGCTAAATGATTGAATGTATTTATAGAACAACATCAAGCACAATAAGCAGACATGTTAAGAAAGCAGAACTACGCAGCCACATCGAGAAATGGTATTTATGTTGCGATTAAGTGATTATATACCACTGCACAATACATTAACACTACATCCTCTCTATAAGATTTAAATGATACATCAACAACCAAACAATCATGACGAAGGAGGATATCTGCATGTTTCACTTTTTTGGCTACATTCTACACAGAACAAGTGTTCGTAGCTTGAAAATCAGTCTCTGGAGTGACAGGATGATATAACCACACTAGTTGCACAAAATTGTTACAAATGCTCCATTTCTGGTTCCTATCATATCGGGTCTATGATAGGTTACTAGTTGAGCTACTCATTCTACCCAGTTGTTCATAATTTGCTTCTATACTCGAACTTCTGAAATCCTAATCGAACGCTAATCCGGACAAAACCGTCGTTACACTAATCCACGTTAGAGTTTCAATTCCAAGAACGACAAGTTAGCTATTACTGGATAATGACTCCAAATTTGATCAATTTTCTATCATTCAATCATGGATTAAGATTGGAGAATAAACCCTAACCTGATTTCTAGGGCACGGCTATAGCAATCTGTGGCTTCGGCGTAGTCGCGGTCCTTGGCGGCATTGGATCCTCTCTCCATCAACTTGTCAGCGTGTTCAAGCGATCTCTCGCGTTCTCCATCGGACGTAACAGCAGAAGATTCGACGTCGTTGTTGTTGCAAGAAGACTCTGTGCCTCCCATAGTGTTCGATTCAATGGTTGCTTCAACCGAAGCTTGCGATTTTTCAGCATTTAGAGGTGCGATTTCCGAAATCGGTGCTTCGTCCGCCATTGACGAGTTCAATTGGAAAAGAAATGGAAACCAAAACCCTCGCGAAATGGCTGATTTTCACTCCGCAGTTCGAAAACCCTCCTGGCGGAAAAGAGGAGGAACATCTTATGGTGGGAGATTATTGTTGAGATGTCTAATGTTGTCCTGCCACGTTATTGTTGAACTGCTCTTTTTGTTGGTATTTTACACTTTGTTACTCTAAGGTATACCTATTTCTCACTTTGGCCCTTGAAAAAACGTTTTCCCCAGTTTTGTCATTAAACTACTGAATTTGTCTCAATTAAATCCAATTGGGAACTTTAGACCAAATTTCTTGCAAAGTTCGAACCCACCCAAACAAACACCTAGACCAACTAAAACCTTACCCCTTACTCATTTTCTTCCTATCACTTTTACTCCACTCTTATGAGTTATATGTGCTCTATCTCTTATAGGTTACTCTTATGAGTTATATGTATCTCTTATAGGCTACTAACTCACATCAATAGCCAAGGAAAGAACATGGGTAATATGATGAGGGCATCCAATATTAGAAAAGGGGGATATTGTGATATGACATCCCACATTGATGGGATTTGAAATATTAGTTGGACTATTAGTGTTAACTTAGGCTAAAACATTTTGCGTCATGTGGTTGTTCCCTCTATTCAAGTTATCAGGTCATTAATCTACTTGGTCATTACAAATTTTGAGTTTAGGGCTTGTTTTGTGTGGGTGTGGGTTGTATCTTGACTGTCATTGGTCTAGTCATTTGATATCAGTGGGGCAACTAGTTTAAGTTTGCACCACATTGTGCCATGTCTTTATTCTTCAAAGAAATAGTATGGGGCTAGGAATTGGGGGGATTGGAAGAAACATTAAATACATTAAGAAGAAAATTGGAAAGATATTTTCTTTAAAATCCAATGTTAGAAAATTTGGTATACTCTAGGGTGGCAATGTGTAATTTACCCTTCTTTTATCAAAATAGATCAACCATCAACCAATCATGACGAGAAAAGCAGGGGCCATGTCGTAATTTTCTCATTTCACGCATAAGTACCAGACAGAGCACACGTATCGGTGTAGCTCCTGAGGATCCGCTTCGTCCCCCACAAAACACAGCCAATGGTTTCCACAAGTTTCCACTCACTCCAGAATCTCTCTCCCCGTCGTTTGCATAATGCGCCACCGACCTCCTGCAAGGCGCACAATTCAAATCCTGCGCCGCTCCGCCGCACTGCCGCGATTCTAGGCGTAGACAGTGGCTGATCTTGCTGACGACATGGACGTCGCTGAAGGCGGCGGAGCTTCCGTCGAGGTCGGAGGACATAGGGCTGTTCGGGCTGAGGAAGAATCTGAATAAG
>BRYE01000005.1:13423536-13426036 GCA_030159115.1 Actinidia arguta var. hypoleuca | reverse complement strand
ACTAGAATTCTGAAGAAGATAACTCTCTAACTTCCTAACGTATCAATTGTGGCATAATTTTCTACCAAGTACT
Source organism: Actinidia arguta var. hypoleuca (assembly GCA_030159115.1). Taxonomy (NCBI): domain Eukaryota; kingdom Viridiplantae; phylum Streptophyta; class Magnoliopsida; order Ericales; family Actinidiaceae; genus Actinidia; species Actinidia arguta. Next base: position 13,425,963 of record BRYE01000005.1, on the reverse strand, counting down.
AACATAAAATCGAATTAATCACATGTATAAGGCACTTATGCAACTTCGTTTTATAACCACCTAGGCGTATAACACATAATCAACAAGCATGTGAACACTCAACATCGAAGTTATGAAATACTTAACAAGTAAACATGCTTTTCATCACATCAACACAACGTTCAACAATCGTGAATAACGTCACCAATCGATATCCAACACCTAACCAAACGAGACTTAGTACGTCGAGCGAATAATCCAAACAAGGAAACCCTCATATATATACCTTGTAGTCTTGTCGAGTTAGAGGCTAAATACAAATCGATAAAATTAAACACTAGAAGAAAAACATATATATATTCATGTTCACTTAGCAATTCATCTTATTTTGACCGTAATGCAACACACATGCACACGCGGAAACAAATAGACCACTAAGACCCCATAGTACCAAGGTATTCCAACCCGGTTAGCTCTGATACCATCCTGTCGGGCCCCGAAAACCAAACCACGGGTGCGAGGTCAACTAGTCAAAGATATGGAGAAAGGTCCTACGTGGACCAATCAAAAATGCGGAATTTAAAGGGATTGTCCTATATGGACACCCGTTGAAAAGTCAATGTTTGATACAAAATACTAATTTTAGAAGGGTTAAACCTTTGCCCAAATGAGATTAACATCAAAATAGTTTCTTTTACATATTTGAAATAAAAAGGGGCTAACACGTGCCCAATAATGAATACATGTAACAAATATAATTTAAACCTATTCTAAGGTTCTAAATTACCCAAAAGAATTACATATCTTCACTCTAAATACACAAAACATCCAATGAAGCTATGTCTTCGAGAAAGTCTTCAAAAAGAACCGAATACGGTCAAATCAAGTCCGGCTCTTGCCCTTATCCTTTTCACTTGAAAGTGATTTATTTTGTTTGATTAAGCACGACGGCTTATTAGAAAAATATTGTGAAAATGTCATACTATCTCTAAATTCATGAAAATGAAATGAAGTGCAATGATGATGCCACCAAGGCAATGAAACCAATTCAATGGCTTAAATGCAACAATGCCCATCCCAATGCACACACACTCTCAACACCGGATTGTGAGCCACCCACACAAGGAGCGTAGATAAAATCAATCCCCGGGAGCTAACCGAGTATGATTGGAGTGAATGTTTATTAGGGAGCCATCCGCCCTTTTCCTCACCACCACACCCACATCCGGAATTTTCATCTTTAGTACCCCTCCCTAAGGGAGTACCATCCATAAATGTATCCATCCCAATGCCGTGCATAGGCCGATAAGGCCACAAAGATGCTATGATATGGTCATGCTCAATGCCATAATTATCAATCCAATGCTCAAAACACAATGTGTACACATATATATATGTACATACATATCAAATGAACAATATATTTATTTAAAGTTCACAACTTATCAATATTTAACTTCCAACATTTTAAATAACCACCGAATCACATAAACACATAAATCTAATGTTCTCACAAACATTTTATCAAACACGTGGCACTCGTAATTCACACAAAACATGAGATTTTTCTAGGTTTTCATAATAACAAATATTCACACAATGTTGTTCTAACAACCAAACACATCCTAAACTCATAAAAATGGAGAGAATAGGGCATAAACACAATATCAAACTACCTCTTGATAAATGGTGGATTTTTGGGCAAATGGAGGCCCAAACGTAGTCCTATCGAAATTCCACTCGGATGGAATCGAAGAGCTTGACGAGACGATCAACTTTTGTGTTTTGAGCGAAGGCCGGATGTCGCCGGAAGGTGGCCGGAAATGGCGATTTCGGCCGGAGATTCTCTTTAGTGAGAGAAAGAAGAAGAAGAGAAAGTGAGAGAGAGAGAGAAAGAGAAAGAGAGACACGAGAGAGAGGGAGAGAGAGGAAGTGATTTGAGGGGGGGAAGGTAGAAGTGTGTTGGGAAAGTTTCACTTGGGTTTTGATACGGTGTATCACACTCACACACAACACGTCTACACCTTCTATTTAATTCCAATGGGCCTAGCCCATAAATTATCTAACAAGTAATGGGCCTAGCCCAAAAATAAATTCAAAACTTATTTGGCCCATGGCCAAACAACAATACCATTAAATGGATATTTAGGACCTAAGTCCAAGCCCAAAATAAATAAATTTCAAAACATTACAAGACTAGTATTAGCACTAGCTTTTTCTAAGCCTACATGGTAAATAATTGATATTTTACATTGGACATGACATCTTATAACCTTTTAACACAACAGAGCTATATTCTTAATCTTATGGATATTCCTGCGGGGGATTCCAAGTTTTTACCCTAACCACATTTTCTTTATGATTCTTTCTTCTTTTTTTTAACCATATTTAAAAAAAGTCCGGTCCTTATTCACAACGGATTTCATTTTTTTTTTCTCAGGCAAATCT
>BRYE01000005.1:13413536-13416036 GCA_030159115.1 Actinidia arguta var. hypoleuca | reverse complement strand
TCGGGTCTCGACCCCTAGGCCCAGGCCCAGCAAGTTAGACTCCGGGCCAATCCTGACCGGACTTGAGCTTTTTCCGGGCCTGGGTCGGGCTTCAGGCCTCGAGCCTTTTGGAGAGCCCTAGTAATACACCCACTTTTGACTTTTACACTTCCCTTACACAATCTCTTTCACAAGTAATGATCGGTCTACCACTAAGTGATGGTAGGACCCACTAAATCTTGGGAGAGAGGTTGGGTAAATGTGTGTAGAGGGTTTTTCCTAGCATTGTTGGAGAAGTAATACCGCCGCTTAGGGCTCTCCAAAAGGCCCGAAGCCCGCCGGGAGCTCGGAGCCCGATCCTGGCCCGAAAAAAGCTCAAGTCCGGCCCAGAATCTAACGGGCTGGGCCTGGGCTTAGGGGTCGAGGCCCGAAATTCGGCCCGAAAAAGTCCTCAAAGTTCGGTCCGAAAAAAGTTCGAAGTCCGGACCGAAAAAATTCGAAATTCAAAAAAATATAGCCGTTTTTTTTTTTGAAAAAAGTGACCGTTTTATTACCGTTTGAACTTTAAAAATTACACAAAATACCCCATTTTGAATTCATGTAAAGTTGGATAGTCTTATAATTTTTTTAATATTATAATTTTAGTATGTTATATTCATGTAAAGTTTGATAGAGAGCAAATGATTGACACATTTGTGGATGCCAACCTAGTTGGGAAGCACAAATTGTGTAGTGATGCCTCTACTAACTATGTAGTTGTATTAAATTTCATTAATAAAATAATTTTTAAAATTTCTCACACTTGGTCCACTTTAAATTATATATGTATGATGTATTAATGTATCATGTATGCTTTAAATATAAATTTTAAACTATATATATATAAACTTTAAAAAAAATTAAAGTGAGGTCAAAGTCCGAAAATTTCAAAAAAAGCCCGAAGCCCGAAAAAGTCCAAAGTCTAAAAAAGCCCGAAGCCTGCAAGGGCCGGGCTTGGGCTTCAAGATTCCTCTCTAGGCCCGGCCCGGTCAAAATCAAAGGCCCGTGAATTTCCGACTGAGCCGGACTCGGGCTTTTACTGTTCGGGCTTGGGCCGGGCCGATGGAGAGCCCTACCGCCGCTCATGGGGTTGTTGATTATGCCCCTCTTATTGATTTCCTTATTTAATTCAATGACAAATGATAATTATAACTTCTTATCTCATCCTTTACCCTAGCTAAAGAAAGCAACTTCAAAAATTAGGGAGTCAAATGAATACAATTTTTTATTTAATTTATTTAAGCGTGCTCATAAGAGCGAGCAAAATGAGGCTTGAATATGTATTACTCCCTATGTCATGATTTGTTTGTCCATTTTGGGAAATCCAACTTCTTAAGGAGTCAAGATGCGCTTTAAAAGTTTCAACTTCCCAAAATTATTCTTTAACAATTTGAAACCACATAAAAGTGAAAAAGTGAATGTGTTGCATCAATTCAAGAGTGAAGAGGCAAAATGAAAAGTTTATAATATTTTGGTAGTTGACTTTTCAGAGTGACAACCATCTTGGGACATTCAAAAATGGAACAATGCACAAACAAATTGGGATGGTGGGAATAACATTCTGTACAAAAAATAATACTCGATTATGAAATCAATCATAAAAGGGATTCATTAATACTACGGCACTAAAAAGTGTACTCATTTGGCCATGGTTCAAACCTTGACACCCTCCTTCCCTTTCTAGATAGTTGTGGGTATATGGAACTCAGAGGAGGGCTTAGACCGATTATGTAATCAATCATAAAAGGGCTTCATTAATACTACGGCACTGAAAAGTCTACTCATTTGGCCAAGGTTCAAACCTTGGCACCCTCCTTCCCTTTCTAGATAGTTGTGGGTATATGGAACTTGGAGGAGGCCTCCCCTCTCCGAGCATCTCCCCTCCAGGAGCTAAGCTTACTAGAGAACCTCCATGAGCTCTTGTAGTCTCCTAGTGAACAAGCCCTTGGCTCTTCACCGCCCCGACAAATAAATGGGATGCTGAGCCTAGGCTAATCGGGGGCTCACATATCACCATCCTTACTCTAGGCTTATCATCCAATCTCCAAGGCGAGGAACTCTATGGAGCCCTCACCAACACTTAGCAATATATATCCATCTATTGAGACAAGCTCCAAGTGAGGGACTTGATGGAGCCCTCACCATCAAGACAAGCTCCTGGCGGACTCAAGAGTGCCCTCGTCAACACTTTAAAGTATTTCCATCTCCACACTCTCCATTCAAGATATTCAAGATGACTCAACGTTGCTTAGGCTGGGAGCAAGGCCTAGGCACCTTATCTAGACCAAAGGAGGAATGTGATTTGGAGGCTAGAGTAAGGGGTTTGTAACGAACCTTCCAAAGAGGGCTCCCTTTGACTAGTCATAGAGAGAGGGGGACTTGAACAACCACCACACCTTGTAACTATATCATACCTTTCCCCCTCATACATGGGGATATCATGCGAACCCACCTGACATATATTCTTCACATCTCCCTAATA
>BRYE01000005.1:13383536-13388536 GCA_030159115.1 Actinidia arguta var. hypoleuca | reverse complement strand
ACATCGTTTGCAAGCCAACAGGTTTTTAATCTTTTAAGTGCACCATAAGTGAAAGCAAAATAGAATACGTTCAAACTGAGAACAATAGTACTCCTTTTGGTGGATTCTCTTATCCTTCCTGTGAACTTACAAGAACCATGAATAGATAGATGCAAACAAGCAATTCCTCATGAAAACCATTGTTTGCTATTGAGTACTAGAAATTCTACTTCGAAGTGCTGGTCTTATCCTATAATTCTACTGAAACCGGCAGCTTTTTCATCTCTTCATGTGTCGGGTCCAAGCTCCTCTCACACGTGAAAGGCGACTAAAGATATCCAAGAGATTACTAAACAGGAGGCACCAAATATCTTCCTATTGTAACATCAATTCATCCAGTACGGGAAAACTCCCCCAAAAAAATGATATCAAGGAAGCCTCTACTTGAAAGTCATGGCCATTGTAATTCTGAGGTTACAACACCTTCAACCCTCTCCAATCTTAAAAGTTCTTGTTCCCAACTATAACTTCACAAGCCTTCCTCTCCATTTCCAAAACCCTGACATATAATAGAATGAGTACCTGCGTTGCCGCTTTCTCTTCCATATTCTATACTCTATACTCTATTTTAATGCAAATGAATGGTATTTTCGCTACAAGGGTGATGCCCTGTTAACAGCTTCCAGAGCAATGAGAAAGAGATGCGATGAAAAGTGAAAATCTAAGCTGGACATCTCTGCTATCGTCAGCCAGTGCACGTGCAAATCAGACCCTTCTCATTTAAAGACAAGAATGTAATCACTTTAACTAAATGATCTATCAAAATATGTATTGTTGTAAATATAGTTTACTAAAACTCGAACTTGTAACTCTTTATTAGCAGAAGGGAACCTGGATTGTCCTTGCTCCTTGGGGGAAAAGATATGTAATGTGGTGAGCGGCAATTTAAGGCAGGGCCCAAAAGTTTCTCCCATAAAGAGCGGTTGAGACAGTGGGCTACAATTACTTATTGAACTTTAGATGTTCCTTTGGTTCATCAACCAAGATCAATTGTCAAAACATATGAGTAATTATTTTCTCACAGAAGACTGACAGCTCACCAGACAGGAAGATGAGTCTGGTTGAACAGATGCAACAAAATGTGGATTTGATGGTTTAGAAAACTCTGATGCATCAAATGTCCCGTGTTGTTCAACGGTCTTTGAACCAATCCTTGGTGATTTACGTCGACTCACTACATTGGATTCGACTCACTACATTGGATTGGATAAATGGAATGAAAAAAAAAGAGCAAAATGTATGATGAAACTAATTAAAGTACAACTAACCTCCAGTTTTTTCAGATCTTTTCATGTTTACTTCAGAGTACTTCCTCTTGAAATTACGAGGGGGCTTAGGACAAGCATCCTCTTCTTCTGACTCTTCGTCACTCTTAATAGGTATGACAGCTTTCTCAGCAGTTGAAGTTTCTTCATTGATACATTTGTATGCTAAATTTTCTTCTTTCATGCAAACATTGTTCCCAATATTTAGACATCAAATGAAGAATTTCCGTTGTATCTTAAAACTACGAAGTTTCCTAGCTCTAAAGAATGATCACTTGCAAATCTTTGCCATCCATTCTTGAAAAAAATACACCATTTTCATCTCCTTCCGTCTCCACATGCCAAAATTTTCCACCAAGATCCTTAAGTATGATCTTATTTGGTATGGTTCCCTTGAAATTCTTGACAAAGGCAGGTGGTACACGCTGCAAAAATGGAAACAACTATAACCTTAGGTGGTTATAATTTGGGACTAATGCAAACAACAATCTTACACTCAATTTAATCCATTTTGGTCTCAGCTTTTTTTGAAACAAATACCAACAATAATAATAAATTCAATAATGCTACTAACACACTCACATTTTTACAAATTCTCTCACGTGAATGGGTGAAACCCACATATGATGTGACCCATTCACCCATTTTCATTATTTGAAACACATCGTTTATCCAGAAAATCAAGTTGATTAGACATTAATAATCACGTGATCCAATTACATTTGTCTTTTAATTTATTCTCAAAATTAGAATCAACATGATTTTTTGCATGAATGATCTACTCGCTGAGCCTTACAAAATAAACGGTTCAAATCATAAACGAAGGTTAACCTAACAAAAAGAGCACTACATGGAACCCAAACCATGTATTGGTGTATATCTTGGGGTTACTAGCGTGAAAGAACTATGAGTGAGGGAGAGAATACCAGGCGTTGAGAGCTCTATCCGGAAGATAAACTTTAAAGAACTCATCACAGAAAGGGGCCTTTGGACCTCTGTGAGGTTTATCCATTTTTTTTATTTTTCTTTCTTCTCCAAAGAACCAAACCCTAATAGAAAAACCACAAATTTCAACAACAGTTCCGGAAGAATATGGAGAAAATTAGAGAACAAGATAAAAAATTAGAAAAAATATACAATTATGGCAGCTTTTTATGAATCTTACAGAATTTTAACTTATAATTATCTACTGTGGCAATGATGCTCTTCTAATTAAGGCCCACTTTGATTTAGTTTTTTTTTTTTATTTTAAATGTTGCTTTAGTTTTGATTTTTTTTTTTTAATCATTTGACTAAATTTGATACTTTTTTTCAGTTTTTCTTGATGAGAGTTCTTTGAAAATATAAATATTTTGTTTAAATTTAAAAATAATAATAAAGAAAAAAAATCAATTTCATTTGACAAAATAGCTAAATTTTTTATTGTTTTTTTTTTCAAAAAATTGAACAAAAAATTTATATTTATAGACTTCTATCGTTACCAAAAACCGAAAAAGTATAAACTGTAATTAAATAATGAAAATAATTTACTAGAAGCGAAAAAAAATTGAAAAGCACAGCAGTTAAAATTTTCCAAAAAAAAATAAATCAAGTGCCATCTCAATGGACTCTTTGTTTTAAATGATAAAAATCACAGTGCAGTCACATAATTTTGTACATGAATTTTAATATTCTATATACTTTTTAAGTTTTTATAATGTACTAATATTGTTATTATTGCTACTTTAAAAACTGAGTAGTTGTTGGTTGAGGTCACATTTGAATACTCCCCCTAAATATCACTAAATTTGTGTTAGAGCAAAAATAACTAAGAGGGTGTCTTTGATATTATTTTATGTGAAAATTTAAACAAAGGCCACATTGCTTAGATGGCTTGAGGTATATTAAGGTTTTGCTAAAGCATAAAAAATTATGAACCCCTAAATTTTAGGAGCTAAAGTAGTCTAATTTAAACGGGAGTTATTTTCTAGACGTTTTATCATTCACTCTTCAAATAAAAATTACAAAACTCATTAATGTTACTATTGTCATCGCTACCGCCATCAAGTTTCAAATGCCACACCCCCTCCTATCATGTTCGTTTGGCAGAGAGAGAGAGAGAGAGAGAGAGGGGTTGGGGTTGTACAACCGTGTCTAGGGGAGGAAGAGTTTAGGGAGGGGAGTAGGTGATATGTAGGGTGAGCGCACCAATAGGGAGGAGGGCAAAGTAGGTGGTATGTAGGGTGGTCCGGATTAGGTTTTGGGATTGGGGGCATGAGTATTAGGGTTGTTTTATGGGCGTTGGTGTTAAAATGACAGTAACGTGTCACTGACATGACATCATGTATAAGAATTCTTCAACAATTTGGAGGAAGTTAAGAGATTTGTCCTAATTGAGAAAAATCAATGGCTTAAGAGCCAATGTGATAAAATTATTTGTCTATATAAAATTATTTGTCTAAATGCTCCACTCAAAATTAGTCAATAGTTTAAGGAAAGAAAGTGTAATTTACCCAATTATAAGGTACAATCCGTATTTAAATTTTAAACTAAGCACATTCTGGTGGAGTATAAATTTTTATTGAAACGGTGATGTTATATGACAATAGTGACATGGTATCAGGAATTAATAATGTATATATGGCTTATATGTACGTATAAGTTCGTAATTGAATTGTGATACTAAGATGATGTGATAGCACTCTTGTGATGAATTTTCTTCCCAAGTGGAGAACACATGCCAAATATAACACAAACACCCGAACTATTATTTGTCTAAAGGCCAAATTGAGAATCAATCAATATTCCAAGGGAGTAAAGTGTAATATCGGCCAAGATCCGAATGTGATCCAATTACAAACAAATTCAAATTCAATCTAAATTCAGAATTGGATATCTGAACTGTTTTTTATAAATAAAAAAAATAAACCAAAAGAAGTATTTTGAAATAGAAGAAAAAATTACTGTATAATTTTTTTAGAAATCGGGTTGAAAAAGTAAACCAGATTTGTTTATCAAATATAAGAAATACGGATCAATTCAATTGAATTTGAGTTATGTGGATCTTCGAATTGAATTTTTATTAATAGATTTAATTTTTTCGATTCGAATGGAATTGGGATTTTATCCCACAGACTGCAAAGACATCTATCCAATGTTTACATTTTAAACAAATCGCGTTGAAGTGGAGAACACATGCCAAATATACCGCAAGCACCCGAACAATTCATTGAACCCTCCTCCCTCCCCTTCTACCAGCGGCCAGCATGCGCCACCTCCTCGCCACCCTCCACCGCCGCCTCTGCCTCCGCCTCCCACCAGCCGCCCCTCCCCTCCTCCGCTCCGCCCATTACAGCCCTCCCAAACCCCAACCTCCGCCGTCCCCGCCGAAACCCCCCAAACCCCCACAGAAACCCAAAACCTTGAGCCTCCACGACACCACCTGGGACGACCCCTACAGCTGGATGTCAAGCCTCAACGACAAAGTGGCGATGCGTCACATGGACATCTACATCGAGCAAGAAGAGAAATACACCGAAGCCGTCATGTCCGACACCGACCGCCTCCAATCCAAACTCCAGTCCGAAATCGCCTCCCGCTTCGCCTCCGACCTCTCCACACCTCCTCTCCGCTGGGGCTCATGGTACATAACTATAATGTTTATCACTCCAAAATCAGTAGTTGTTGAAGATTTACATCCATAATTGATGGACATGA